>JAJHUR010137457.1:11093-36107 GCA_027495735.1 Lutjanus campechanus | reverse complement strand
GTGGAGTCTGTTTCTGATTGTTTGGTCAGAAACATTCACACCAGTGGCCTGCTGGAGGTCATTTTGTGGGGCTCTGGCAGTGCTCATCCTGTTCCTCCTTGCACAAAGGAGCAGATACCGATCTTGCTGAGGGTTTAAGGACCTTCTACAGCCCTGTCCAGCTCTCCTGGAGTAACTACCTGTCTCCTGGAATCTCCTTCATGCTCTTGAGACTGTGCTGGGAGACACAGCAAACCTTCTTGCAAGGGCATGTATTGATGTGCCATCCTGGAGGAGTTGACTACTTGTGCAACCTCTGTAGCGTCCAGGTACCGCACCATGCTATCTGAGATGTTGAGCCAAGCCAAATGAAAAACTACAGCAGTAAAAAGTCAGTCAGTAAAAAATCAGCCAGAAGAGATGAGATGGGGAAAAAAATTATGGCCTCAACCTGAAAAACCATTCCTGTTTTGGGCGCCGTCTCATTGTTGCCCCTCTAGCACAGCTGTTGTTTATTTCATTAACAACAAAGCAGCTGAAACTGATTAACAACCCCCTCTGCTACTTAACTGACTAGATCAATATCCCAGGTTGCTATACTCTGATTAAAACGTGTTCCTCTAATTTTTTGAGCAGTGCATATAACATGTATCTTGCAGTTTTAGACATTTTAATGTGGAAATGTGACATATAGCTTTAAAACATCTAAAACCCAGTTAAAACAGCTGCATCCGATAAATAACAACCTCTCACATATATATTGGAATGGATTGCCCTGAGGTTTCAGTAGTTTTGATGCACACATCAAAATTTGGTTTGACTGTTGAAAATGTGACTATTTGGGTAGTTGTTGTATACATTAACTACGGTTTTCTGCAGGTCTGTTAAATACTATTGCTATGATAAAACACAGTTCTGATTTTCTTGTGGCAGTGAATACAAATAATGTTAAGTAGGGTGATATTTAATCATTACAATTCAAAATGTACAATTAAAATATACTGTTTGTCAGCACAGCTGGCTCAAAGGACACAATCCAATCTGACTGCAACGTTTATAATTGTGGAAGGGGATCATTTGGAAATATGAATGTTTATTGAGTTTTATAGTTTTCAGCAACTGTACATGCATCATGTCAACATTAAACTTTCTAATCTTTTTAATGAATGAATTAATTAATGTGTCAGGGGAAGAGATCTTTTAATGAAAATGGTGGTTCTCAGAAGTTTTCTGAATTGCAACCTATCTACAACATTTTGTGTAAATCTCATCATAGTTACTGGAGGTTAGTTTTGTCAGTGGTACGTGTGAGCACGCTGGGGAGGAGACGGTCTTGATCTAACTCCAGATACTCTCAGAGGTTTGCTCAGCAAGCTCTTACAGTATAAGAGCTGTCACGTAACTCTGTACAATATATTCTCTGTTTTATGTGACAGAAGAATGATATACTGCAGGGGCAGTCACATTAACAAACAAGTAGACTACACAAATTATCCATCATCTAATTGTATGGTTGTATGGTAATGTTTGTGGTTATTGTTTTATTTCCTGCACGACAACTTGTGCAAGAATTTTTCTCTCAAGTGTTTCATGGTTAATGAAGAAAAGAAGATGGATACATTCTATTGTTTTGAATAACAGAGCGTGTTGGTCAAAACAAAAACAAAAACAAAAAAGTCCTTAGCTCATATCCATTATGACCTTAGAGAAAAACTATTACATACAAAACAACATTTCCAGAATTGGTTTGGTCATAACATATAAAATGTAAAAGCTATTTAGCATTGACTAATAAGATTTGCTAGGCTGCCCTCCATTTTTTTCCTGTGCAGCCATGTTTCTGTCTTGAATATAGTGAGCTAAAATACTGACTTGTTTTTACAGTTGTCTTCTTACACAATTAAATATATAAAGAAATATCTAGTACCCTAATCTACTTCAAGGCCCATTACAAGACACAGTTGAAGTTACTAAAGGCCTCGACTGTCACAGTAAAATGTAGCTTGATGTCCACCTCTGAAACCTAAATTTCAAATATGTATTTAAACACTCATAGCCTCCCTCCACTTGTCACCAGTGGTAGAATTTAATAAAGTACATTTACTCAAGTACTGTACTTCAATACAAATTTGAGGTACTTGTACTTAACTTGAATATTTTCATCTTGTGCGACATTATACTTACATACATTTGATTATTTGATCACTTTTTAGTCACTTGCTACTTTGCAGCTTTAAATGATGAATACAAAATATGTATCAACAGAGAAATTATATCTTATTGAGAATGTTTTGTTTGCACCCAGGTGAGAATAAGCACATGGCAGCTATTCAACTATTCAAATCCAACTCCCTTAGTTTAGCAATAAAGAGCAACAAATTTGCAGTAGATAAGTGTTTGTGGTGGATGAATGGGTTGGGTACAGGACTTTTCCACAGGAGACTGGGGTTTAGACTTAGACATAGTTGACCTATTATTTACAGTTTCTTTTTAAATTCTAGTTTTCAGTTGCAGGTTGGTTAGGTTTAGGTGCCAAAACTACTTGGGTTACGTTTGGGGAAAAATGCTAAAATAAAATGTAAATGCTTTTTACTGTAATATAACTACAGACACCTGGGTGCTTGTCTCTGCCATGCTAGGCTATATACACCCATGTGTAAATAGCCACATTGGATATTCCACCCAGGGTGCACAAAGCAGTTACATTAATAAACTGTTACGTATTAATGTTAATTAGAAGTCAGACTTGGTTGACTTATTATTTACATTTTTTTAAAATAAATTCTTATTTTCAGTTTCTGTCTGGCAACAAAACTATTTGGTTTGGTTTAGGAAAAGATCATCGTTTGAGACAGTGATGATGTTTTCAAGATCATGATTTTCTGCCATGACCACGTCGGCTATTTTCTCCCCAGGTGCAAATTGTATTGTTAGCCCCCACACCTGGGAGTTTGTCTGTATATAGACTGCCACAGCAGTCTGTATACACCCAAGTGTAAGTAGTCACATTACCTATTCCACCTTAGGTGCAAATATAGTATATTTTAGTTTGAGCTAACCAGAAGTATATAACTTTACCATCTGCAACCTAACACATAAACATAAACACATCATTTAATAAAGATATGATTCTGAAATGAGCCATTCTGCATAATGACTACTTTTACTTTTGGCACTTTAAGTATCTATTACTTTTAGTAAAAGATAATTCTTACACCACTGTTTGTCACTCATATGGTCACAGGACATGAATGTTGTGTTAAACACAATGTGGTTTCCTTGTAATGCTGTGATCACAGGTTTGCCATGTTGATGCATTAGCAGAGTAGCAGTGACATTTCTTGTTATTTTTTCACATTTCCACCTAAGTTACTATGCCATTGAAGTTGATACTTCAGTGTTTTTTCCCCACAGCTGTAACTACGTAATAATTGTAGTGTATAGCTGTCCATCCATGACAGCTTAATCTGTGTGCATGTGTAAGTGGATAGGTATAAGCTGACATTTGGGCCCACTGCGTGCACAGTTATCATCAAGTGTTGCTCACACCACTGGACAGTTTGATCTCATCTGTTCCTCTCAGAGAAATTAGCATTATACCAACACTTAAATGTCATCTTGCGCTATATGGGAAGGAGACAACCAGAGCTGATGCACCTGCCAGTAATATCAAGACTGTCAGCCCCCCCACTGCACACTCCTCAGCACCTGCTATCCCCCCACTGTCAGTTTGACAATCACCGTCCGACACCCTACCCAGCATCAGTGCTGACTCACTGAGGTGTCTAACTGTGTGTGTGGGGTATTTGAGGTAAATGCTCTCATCTGTGCACAGTCTGCATTAGTGTGACCTTCAGCGCCCACGCATCTCATATGATGTTAATGCCGGTCTTTTATTTCTTTAGGTACACAACTCGTGAATTCACCTTTGATCTTCCTACCAAGGCTTTTTAATCTCTGCGTGCTAAGGGGTTTCATATTGTTGTTTTGTTGAATGAATCAAAGTGTTACTGAACTAAACAAAACGCACACTCAGACTGCGATGTGATAAAAGTCTGGGTTAATATGAGTTGTCTTACATTACCACAGTAGCGGTACATGAGCAGTCAACTTCAGAGGAACCGCTCGCAAGATGACTGATGCGCGCTGGAGGCATCAATGACAAACTGTCACTGTACAGCCACAGAACCTTTTCACAGTAATCTGGGTAAGGAGGACTACCCGTCAGTGTTGTGGTTTGGAAGAAGTGAACCTGTGCAGAGCTAGGGGCTGGGTCTTGACGCTTCTTTGTAATTTGTGGGTGAAGGAAGTGTGATGCCTGCCTACGCAAGTGTCAGGTGAACTGATGCTTGGGAACTGTGTCAGTGCATCTTATCAGTTGGTTTTACAGAGGGTCTTATGTTTATTAATGCTTATCACAACATAAAGTACAGCACTATGATGTGATTAAAGCAGTCATTTTGCTTAGAGATAAAAAAAAAAAAAAAAAAAGGTGACACACACAGTATATCATTACTCATTGCCCTACATTAAGTTCACAGAAAACAGTCATCAGTTTCTAACAGTGTTACAATGATTTGGAGATTACTATAGGTCATTAGCAGTGCTGTCTACCTATGGTGTTGATTTTCTTCATGTCAGTGTTTTCAGAAATTAAATTTATTGTTTGACCTTAACTTCATTCATGGAAACATATTTTGTTTCTTCACTTTCTTTGAGGTTAACAGGGCTAAATACATCGCATGCTGCTTCTCCTGACATATAGGAAGTAAACTGCAAATATGGCATCACAGAAGTGATACTGTGGCTTAGGGAGTCACTGAAACTTCATCCTGAGAACTGAGAGAAAACCTTATCTCACACCGTACCTTAATCTTGGTTAAGATTTTTATCTTGTAGAAAGTTTTACTATCAAATGTAGTGTATTACGTCAATGTCTGACACACATGATGAACAGGATTTTGCGTAACTTGAATGTCAGACTTAAAGGTGAAATATGTAACACCCTAGCTTTACACATCAGCTAATGTTAGCATTCAGCCACTTCCAAGCTAACATTAGCGTTAGATAGTGTTACATGATAGGATAGAGCAGGTGTAAATTAATTCTGAAATCAACGTACATCTTTGACACATTTATTTAAAACACACTGGATGTAATCAAGCTTGCAATGTGATGTTAACTGTCTTACTGTCTCTTGTCAAAGTATGTATGTGAAGCATCGAAAAGAGGGTTACCAATATTTTAGGATCTTATCTTACATTTTTCCTTATTATACTGATAACATTTTTGTGTTTGATGTAATATGTAAGACCACATATAACACACAGATGTGTTCCACTGAGCATAATGTCTCATAACTAATGGGTTATCATGTATGTTATTAGCTTCAAATATTCTCCCAATATGGTAATGGTTACTGCAGCAGTTCAAATTCAGAGTATTGGAGCAAATCGTTTCCCTCTTCCTCCTCCTCTAGAAACAAAGTTCAGGCAGGTTGGCTGCAGGTTGCAGGGACACTGAGCTCCAAGTGGACTCCAGAAAGTAGCATTAACAGAACTAATAAGCTGTCCGTGTACGTGTTTGTTTGGGAGTATACACAAGCTCAACATTATACTTTGACGATAATAATCAATGATGAGTTCTATAATTTAAGTTTCATCAGCTGTTTATACCTGTCAACTGTGTCAATTAAAGCTAGGTCCATTATCCTGAAAACAAAAGCCCACTGCTCTGAAAATACACACTCTGGAGTTGCAGTTTAGTGACTGCCTGCGTTACTGTATGTTCACATTACTGGCAATAGTCCTACAAAACATCTAAACAAAGCTCGCTACACTGACCTGCTGTTCATTGACACTTGTTGAAGTCAGTAAACGCTTGTGTGGAGAGTCAAGCTACATTTTTTTTGTTTTAATGTTGTGGTAAGTAAAACGTGTTAGATTAAAAGAAACAGGAAACTGACTATCAACAAAAATTGTTTTTTTCTTCAATTGTTTGCATGGCACAGGAATTGTGGCGAGATGGGATATGGAAGTGGTGAAACATTGGAGTGCTGAATAAACTTGAGGCCAGCTTAACTTTGAAAGTGTGACACATCAGAGACATCAGTCAGTTTCAGACTCCATGTCGCCGGATTCAATTAAAAGTTACTTGTAAAGTGATGCTTTGTCGATGGTAGTCTACATACCATTACTGCCTGCTAGACTCTGCTCACATATTTCTCAGTTTAACCGTAAACATTTACTCTTTCTAAAAGATTATTCATGATTTATCATGACTCATAAACAGACCCTTCAGCGAACTTTTGGCATTAATTTTAACTTTAATAAAAGTGAAATGACCAAAACAAAAAAGATGGTATGCACAAAAATGAAAATTTCAAAGGAGAACACGTTGGTTGTACTATTATTGGAGAAGCCAGTAGATTATGGTCTTGTTGATTCAGTGCAGTAAACATGTTGCATATTTCTCCTTAAAACATCTTTATTGCTGTCAAATCACATCTTGTGCACCGAGGTAAAGATATGTGGGCAACAGTTGATGGAACAAAATGTAATTTATGTTGTAATGTAGTAAAAACAATGTCTTTTAAGTGCACTTTAGGTTTCTTTTTCCAAAGAATTCAAGAGAGGAGATGCAGGAGAAGAAAATTTTCCAGTGTGAGTAAGTCAGACGGTTTTCCCCTCCTGACTGTGGCTTTTACATCACAGGGTTCATTACACAGGTTACATCATGGTCAATTCTCATTCTCCTGCATGTTGCCTCTGAGTGACTGAAATAAGTTTCCTATGATGTGAACGTGGTGTCAGTCTTCTCAAAGAAGAGAGAAAATCTGCACATGTAGAAGTGAGTCAATAAGCAGAGACACAGTATTTTATGGGTCATTCATTTTTATTACACTATTAATTAGCTTAACCAGTTTTAATTTCTCAGATTGCTCGCAAATACAGTTACACAACAGAGAACGTTTTGCCAAATTGGAATATCTGTCTGCTTATTTGTGGAGCATGTCTTTGGTTAAAAGGTCTGAATGAAAATGAAGAACAGCTCTCGCAATGATGCTATCAACATCTCTAGAATCAATGCAGTATAATTGAAAACAGACAGACAGAATCAATGTCTAACATTTAGCAACCTGTACACAAATTGAGTCATTTGGTTCTACTTGTGCTTAGTGCCACTCCTCGTCAATTAGGCAGAGGCCATATGTTCACTCTTATTTCACATTTCTGAACGTTATAAACTTCAATGTTTTCTCACACAAGCCTCTAAAATTACATTACAGGTGAAAAGCATGACCCTTGATCCAACTGATTATTACATATAAATAAAAAATACAGAATAATTACATCCAAAACACAGCATTGTAAAAGGCAATAATGCAGCAATTAAAATCTCAATAACATTGTTTATATTTCGTTGGGAAGTTAAGGGGGACAGACCAACAAAGAAGTCTAGAATTTGACAGAGGACGTACGTACAAATGTGATTTGAGTAACTACAGTATACACCATTCTAAGTCTGCTAAATGCTGGTAGGAAACCGTCAGTGGTTTGGGAAACACAGGCAAGCTTATTCTCATCTATGGTTTCAGTAGTATCATTACAAGATCGACTGACTTAAACTGTGAACATACAACGTTTTCATTCACTAACGTAGCTGTACAAATTATACAAGGGCTATGACTTCTCTTCACCTGTCATAACGCAACCGCAACCTGCAATTCACCTGCCCAATGAGAGAAACTGAAGATTAATGCCAAATCATAACTCTTTTTGCTTATTTCAAAGTAAACTTTACCAAAAAAACATAACAAAAAACACAGCACAAATTAAAAGCAAACAACTTTTCTTTTGAATGGACAGATGCATGTTTTTTAGAGAAAACTTTCACCAGTAAGAAATAAATTAAATAGGAACTGATTTTGGTATGATTATCTATACTACAGCATATAGATAAAGACTGATGAACAAAAAAGCAACATCCCAGAACGTGACCTTCCTGAACCAAGACGGTCTGACAGAATTATACAACGGAAACCAACCCTGATACACTAAGCAGTTAACAATCAGCCAGAAAAAGGGGGCATTCCCTTTTTTACTTACCTATACAGGGTGCTATGTTGGTCATAAATATGACAAACTACAATGAGTAATTCAGTGAAAAGCTTTTTTATGAAGAGAGAAACTTAAATGTAGCATCTATAGAGTACTAACATTCAATGTTGTTGAGTCCAAATAGGTCAAACTGGCAGATTTAAAGACATACAGCATGTACTACTACTATCATGCCTGAGTGTGGGCTGTTTTTGAGGACTTACACACACTGATGCTTCACATTACTATAGCTGTGGCCTCTTTACACACCTCTGTACAGTAAGCTTTAAGTTCCTCTGCTCTGAAATGTGAAAACGAACAGGCTGGCTGCTACAGGGCGTCATGAGAAGGGCATCAGGCATGTAGTCTGTCTGTTGGGTGTGTGTTGAACGTCACTACTTGGTCTACTAGGGGGAATGATGCGTCACTGAAAAGAAGATGGAAATCTCAACGTCTACCTTAAATACATTCAGAAAGAAGTTACTGTGTCGTTGTCTTGTGCTGGTTTTTACAACAGTCCGTTTTCAATCAGCCATGTTAGGAAAATGTTTCTCCTTCTCGTAACAGCACAATGTACTATTTTTATGTATTATTCCATTACATCAATGCAAATTAATCATAGAAATGTCTACATCTAGTAGTTATGTATTTCTTACGTTATTTACAGTGTCCATTTTGAACGGTGACATTTCTGACTTTTCAAAAAGCAATGACGAGAACAACACAAATAAGTACAGCAGCATCATACACCAAGTTGTCATGCTTTCATTAAAAGAACGGACTTCTGATTATTCTGTTTTACACTTCTTTAGGTAGCAGTACAAATAAAAGAAACTCATTCACTGACTAAATTAGCTCAATGGGATATTTGGTATATTTTTGCCAAATAACTTGATCCTCAGAAGTCAAAAACATTTTTTTTTGTACCACCAGCACATACAGTGGTTCTGTATCGACTAGTGTGGTCTTTTTGGCCTTCTATGTTGTTAAATTAAAGCCTAAATGTCTCACACATTCAAAGTAAACACCTCCACATCCTCACTTTATGTCCAAGTCCTAAAGGGATAGTCTGGATTATTTGAAGTGGGGTTGTATGAGGTACTTATCCACAGTCAATGTGTTACCTACACCCCCAGGGTGCAGAAGCAGAGAGGAGTACCAGCATAGAAGCTAAGCTATGTACTGCTGTAGACACGGACAACAACAAAAGTATTTTAGCCACTTAAAAAAGTTCCATGTAAAAAAAATCAACACTGGTTTAAGTGTATGTTATATTTAGAAAATCTTCACTGGTTTACTTTGTCTTCAGACAGTCTTTTCCAACAGAAAACCGCTGTTATATGAGCCAAATATCACTCTATCCGAACCAACAAAACTCAAAATCAGTCATTTTAGCTCATAGAACACCACCGCCACAATCCACAAAAAAAAAAGTTACTGTGCAACTTTGGTGCATCTGAACTTTTCTTTTAAAACACCAAAGTCTCATGAAAACACAAGCAAACTAATCAATCAAGGCAGCAGTAGAACAGCAACCCCCATGTTTTACAAGGTATAATTACTGATTTTACCTATGGAGTTTGGTTGGTTTAGAAGGAGCGATGTTTGGCTCATGTAACTGTGGCCTCCCATGAGGAAAGGCAGCCTGATGGCAAAGTTAAGTGTAGAAAATATTTTAAATATAGCGTACACATTTTCTTTTTGGGGGTCCACAGTCCGTCCTCAGCTGTATCTTGCTTAGCTCCCATGCTGGTACTCCTCTCTGCTTCTCCACTCTAGTAGCGTGCCAACTGGCATCTACTGTAGATAATACACTGACTATCTATAAGTGCCTCACACAACTAATCCAAACTATCCCTTTAATATTGGAGGTATTGTCCAATATTATAGTAGGTCATGGAGGTAAGTTGCTTGACAATCAAGCTGATAATTGCCCTTTAATCACTGAGTGGGTTTTAAAATTGAGTGTTACATCATAATTTAACTAGGCTGTCACTCACACTCATCTACACAGATACATTATATCTAACTGTGGTACAATTTGAACAAAGAGACTACTACTGAAAAATAAATACTATAAAGCATTATGCACCGTTCAACTTCAGTTTCCAGTGAGGGGCGATGGGTCAAGTCATGCCACTAGGATGGGTTTCCTGTCTATGAGGTGAATGTTTTCAGGATTATGAAATGCTGTGGCACCGCTAATGGAAAGAACAATGCTCAGACTCTAACCCAGAGGAGTATTAGATTACAGTAGGTGATGTGAGGTTGTATCATATCTCATTATTCACATTCTGGTAATGATGATAGGTTGTTGGTCATTTACAATGGGTTTGGGACGTACCCCGTACTTATTCAGTTACTTTATGTTTGCAACACATCATAAATCCGTCAAAGGGAGTGTAGCTGGGACACCACTGTAAGGAAGAGTGGGGGGGGGACATAACAAGTGGTCAGGCATGACTTGTTGACAGCCCCAATACCTCAGTTCATCTGTTCAAAGAATTTGTAGGTGGGGTTTTCATAGCCGTGGTTTTGCATTTTGTTGAGCTGTCGTTCTTCTGGTGTCAGCATGGGGTCGACCTGCTGCGAGACAAACAAATGCTCCAATTATTACACACTAGAGACAAATTCATGAGTAAGGACCACAAGATCAACTGAATACATTTTAGATTAAATAAATATTAAATATTATTAAATATTAGATATAGTCTACTGGTAGACAGATTATTTTACCTTTGATTTAGCAAAAATACTGGAAATAAAGGGCAACACCTGCTCTGGCTCTATCCACTGTGAGCTAACTGACTGCTGGCTGATGCTTTATATGCCCCTTTTCAACACACATGTGCTTGGCTTGGCTTGACTCCGTTTGACTCGGCACATCAGCCCAGCCTTGCAGGGATTTGCATCTCCATTACAACATGGCTGTCTGCTTGAAGCTGATACATGCTCTCTTTAACTGATATGTGCTTAGCTCAACTTGAGTGTCTGTAAAATGGTGAATAAACACTTAATTTCCTTTAAATTCTTCACAATAAAAGCCTACATTATTTTGTTATTTAAATACTTTTATTATGAAGTAGCAAAGTCAGGAAATATTGCCTTTCATCAGCAGTAATTTCACACAACTCCTATTCAGATGAAAGCGAACATAAAGTGGTAAAATAAAGCAGATAAACGGACCCAGGAGAGAAACTAAACCACAGATTCAGTTAGAAACTGCAAAAGTACTGAGAGCTGAACACACAGACTCTTTTAAAAATGTCTATCTATTTAATCAAAATATGAAATAAATGGAGGCCAATGGATACACTGAAAGTAGGAAATTTGTTATGCTTAATGTAGGCATTAATGTAATATATACACAGTTTCAGTGCAAGTGCAAGATCTCAACTGTTTCTGGCTTAAATTAAAGGCCTATCTTGGGTCGTACCTCCACGATGCCATGACTGATGGTGCCGTATGGCTTCCTGCGCACCAGCAGCAGGCTGATGACCATCACCATGGCAATCGCCACAGCCACCACCAGCAAGCCCACCATGGCACCACGGTTGAATGTCTCCAATGCATCCGGTTGCTATGGAAAGAGAGAAAATGCACAGTGAGACATAAAACATGGGAGGGATTAAATCTAAATTAAATTCATGCAAATTTCTTACCAGTTCATCTCTCTCAATCTCAGGAGGCTTGTTGACAACCTGCTTGAGCTCCACAGAGGTGTTGATCTAAGAGAGAGGTTATGTGTATGAATAAGGGAAATTAAAAGAGAACATGAAGCACATATTCCCATCTTAGCATGCAGCTTTTAATCTGGGATAGGGTCCGAAATATCAACAGCATTTTAGATGATGATCATCATCTTACCTTTTCCTCATATTCATAAGTAGGGCCTCTCTCAGATGTGGTATAATCATATTCTTCAACTGCAGACACTAAGGATGGAGACAAAGTCAGAGAAAACACTTAGTTGTGAGCAAAAGTAAGAAAAACAAAACTGCAATCATTCTAAACAGTAAAACATCAGCTCACCTTTCTTATTAGACTGCAGTTCTTTAGAGGAAAAAAAACAGGCAAAAAATATCATTAACAATAAAAACTAGTTCATCATTTTACACATGGTGCTTACACAATTAGAACTGACATAAGGATGTTGAATTTGTATGTGTGAGTGTGTGTGTGTGTGTGTGTGTGCGCGGGTGTATGAGTAGTGTGTGGATAAATACCAATGCGGGGAGGATAAGGCCTGTTCTGGAAGGCTCTCTCCTCTTCCTCTTCATCATCCTTTTCCTCCTCACTCTCGGCCGGCAGAAGCTCCTCAGTGGTACGGGTCTCAGAGAATGAGGTGGTCATGAGCTCACTGATGTCTCCTCTTTCTGCCTTTACCAGCTCCTCTACAGGTGACACATAAATAAAAAACATAGAGGTAATCTAGACAGACATCTGACAACATTAAACAAGCGATATGTAACAATTGTGTGTCCAAAAATGAGTGCTGCAGTCCAAATAGTGAGTTGGAGCCACAGACAGTATATTAAATAGGTCGAAATTCTATTTAATATACTGTCTATGGTTGAAACAAGATGCTTCCTCTGACCCCTCCTCCATGTTTCCTTAACATATGATAACATATCGTGGTCATTTTATGATTTATTACAGAAAAATATATTAAATCCTATAAAATTCATCCTTTAAAAAAATACATAGACCTCACACACGGGGGTCTATAGATCTTGAAAATTATGAAACGATGGATAACAGTTATTATGGATATCTTACGGATATCATTGTGCAGCTCCTCAGCCAAGGATGGATCCTTGTACAGCAGTGCAAGACTCTGGTTCATCCTCTCCTCAATGACATGCAGATGTGTGTACACCTGTAAATGACAAAAATACATTCTACTTAATGAAGCTCCGTGCAAGTTCAATCATTTAGGAAGACTCATGCCTCATTCAACAGCTGTCCTGTGGGTGTTTACTTTCACTCTCACTTTACTCTGCTAAACTGACCATATTTTTCAATCTCCATCTCCGTCCACCGAGCTCATTACAAGCCCACCCCTCATCTAATCCAGATGTTGAGGCACTCTCTTCATCCTTTGCTTGGATTCCTAATTGTGTTCGAACTAATCGTGGCTTCACTACACTTTTCAAAACTATGATCAGGAACTTTCATATTTCCTTGATTTTGGGGGCTCCTGTGGACAAAAGCGGTAGTGTATCCACTGTAATCACAAAATAAAACATCCAAAATAAATTATCCAAATAAAACCATCCTCTTGCCTCGTCTTAACTAAGGTACTACTCACTGTAACTTTGCCAAGAGAAATGCAAATACAGGTTCTTTTCATCCAATTTTGTAGAGAATTAATAGCAGATGGGTGGTGGGTGGGAAATAGGGTGCGTCTCCTAAGTAAGAGTGATGCCGTGTGCACAATTATGCATGAGGCACAGCAGAAGCACGGTGCAACTTCATTGATAATTAAATTCTGCTCCTTCTGGTGAGTTTCCTCTGTCCTGTTAAGTTTATAATTACAGATTTTGCTTTGCTGCTTAACAAAATATGCTACAGTGACATTACTACGCACATGGAAACGAAAGTGAAAGTAGCCTCTCTAGTCATTAAATATAAATTGTTAAAGAGAACACTCAATACAACATGCAATAAAGAAATCACCTGTAAAGCTTGCCATCATTTAAAAGGTAATATAGAAAGACAATAATATTTTCGGGTGGGTGTTGTTTGGATGATTGATGCATACATGCAGATTAGGATGAACGCAGAGCTCATCCACACATCACTAATGCACATGTCAATAAAATATATTGTGTACATTTGAAATGAAGTCTTCCCAGATTGAGAGATTTTTACCAAGAAAAGGCCAACAGAGCGTGTGTTGTACTGGTCTTAGCTGTGAAAAGAGAGGCAGTGAATTGGCTTCTCAAATGAAAAGTGAAAGTCTAGACATATTTTTTTCATGGCTTCATGTGTCTAAGGCTGCTTTTGAAGTCAGCAAAGCCCGGCTTTGATCTCAGTTTAATGAAAAGAAGATTGGTAGGTGGTTCACCTCTGTGAGTTCAGTATTTATTAACTTATCAGTGGCACGTACTAACTCTTCAGCACACAACGTTCTGTACATTTCACGGTCAGCAGAAAAGGAGCCTTGCATTTCAAAAGCACAGGTGTGTGAGAAAACCATTTCAGATGCAGACATCTCACACACACTTTGAGACACACACCTGGAATTTCATCTGCTCAGCCTTCTGGGGGTCGACAGCCACAATATGCTGGTAATGCCTGAGTGTGTGCCTGCGGTCCTTCTGCTCTGCGGCCATGTATCGCTTCAGAGCCTGCAGCACACGCTCCGGCTGGAAGACAAAGGTGAAGAGGATTTAAAGCCGGGGTAGGCAGTTTACCTTTGGCATCAATGGGCTAAAGTTTCATAATAACTTTTAAAGGGATAGCTCAGATTGTTTTTGTTGAAGCAGAGAGAACTGGCATAGGAAACTAAGCATTGTACTCCTGTGGACAGGGTCAGCAGCAAAATGTATTTTAGCCACCTGAGAAAAAGCCCACCTAAAAAAACTTACTGACCACCAAGGTCACACAATAACACAAACAAACTAGCAGATCAAGGCAGTGGTAGACTAGCAACTACTGTGTTCTTCAATGAAAAATGACCGATTCCACCCATGGAGTTTGGTTGGTTTCGCGTTAGAAAAGGCTGTCTGATGGCATAATCTGATAGTGTATACTTAAAACTGATATTGATTATTTTAAGTGGACCTTTTTCAAGAGCCCAAAATACATTTAGTTTCTGAGGGCATGCTGACTGCCATCTCTTGTAGATAATACACTGACTATGAATAAGTGCCTCATATACCGCATATTAAATAATGTGATCTGTCCCTTTAAGCATAATGTAATTCAAGTGGTCTGAGTGAAAACTAGATTTCTGCTCCTCCTCTTGGCTCTGTTTTCAGGCTTTACAAAATCTAGCCTGTGCCTGGAAACTCTGGCTTCTCACAGGTTTGGTACGGTAGTTTATTGTCTCATCCCCAAATCATAAGTATTTAAAGACCTGCAGAATGAGGCTCAACTATCCTTCTCCAGAATTACTTACTGCACCTTTCACTTTGTATTTATGTTGCTTTTCTCCTTCCTCTGTACTCCATGGTGGACTCACCTGAGGGGGATCAGACTGTACGGCAGTCAGGTAGTTCTCCAGGGCCAGGCGACGGTTGTTGTTGAGTATGGCCTCCACTCTGGCAAGATGAGTCTCCACCAGCCTCTGCCTCTCCCCAGCGACCTGTTCCTCCAGTGTTTGCAGCACAGACTGAAAGTGCTGGTTGAGGAAAGATACAGAGAGACAAGAATGAGTAAAATCTGGTGCTACATGGCCACAGGAGAATTTAAACTACTGAATTAAAGCCAGTGAAGCAGGCTGACAAACGTCTGCTTACCTCATTCAGGGCCTGTCGCTCCGACTTTGGCAGGTTCTTTGACTGGTTGTCTGCCTCGGCCCATTCCTTCATGATCTGAGGAATTAAAGAGACATAATGTCAGTTTATTTTGTAAAGCTTTCACATACTCTATGAAATGGTATGAAATTGGGTCTGACAGTATTACCTGTACAAACAGTACATTGACAGAGACATGCAATGTGATATGGCTGTACAATTTAAAACTGTAGACTGTGTATATGTGTATAACTCTGAGGCAATGTCACTGAAATTCGACATGGTTTGGTTTTAAAAAACTTTGGCTTAGATTTATTTGATGTCTTGCTGAGAGTTAGATAAGAAGATTGATTGACACATGTATCACTCTGTGTCATGCAGCTCAGATCATCAGTCTTCTGGCTCTGTCCGAAGTTAACAAAATCCGCCTGCCAGCTCCTCTAAACCTCACTAATTAACACATTAAGGCTGCACAATTCAATAAAAAATTATATAATCGCAATATGGCCTACTGCAGTGTTCAAATTGCAGGAGACACAATATGTTAAAGGAACAGTGTGTCAAAATACCATTTCAAATTAAATATTGCCCTGCTGCAGAGATGTTCTGGCCTAAAGACTTAAGAAGACATCCTTGTTTGGTACAGACCCCTGTAAAAATCATACACTCTCATTTAAAACAAGAATAAAGTAGTCAAAATGATCATTCCGTCTAATATCTTCAATCATATTGCAATTGCATTATCAGTAAAAATAATTGCAATCAGATTTTTTTTTTCAAAATGATTCAGCCCTAATATCTGTACAAAAGGCAAAGACTGCAAAGGGGCTGTGTGCTTTGACTCTTTCATCGTTGTGCGAATTGACTTCCTGTAGTCGCCTCTGGTTGCACAGCAACACCGAAGTGACAAAGACACAAACAACAAAAATCAGCAAGAAAGCAAATAAGGCAAATATTTTCAACAACGTTTAACTATTCCTTAAAAGTATTTGTCTTAACAACAACATATTTTATCACCTCAAAACAATACATGTTGGCAATTGAGGAATGCTTGGTATAAAAAGAAAAACCACAACGCAGACAGCACTGTCTGGCCAGTTATGAAAGAACATTAAAGACATCATAACTGAAAATCTGTAAAGACTCTATAGTGCCCATCGAAACTGTTGAGCAGGAAGGCTTGAGGGCAGTGATGAAAACACAATATTTGTGTGATACCACAGCCAAAACCAAAAGCAAAAAGACAATCTTGAAATTGAACAGAGGCTGTTTTTTTTTGATTGTGAGCAAGATAAACAGTCTGATGTGCAGTGTGATTAACTCTTATTTTCCATCATGTATGAAACTCTGCCACCACAACCACTGGAAACTATACTACTAGTTTACTGATAATAACTAACTCCTCAATCGTTACTATTCCTGAGTCTTAAACTGCTGTCACATTGTACTGAAATTATAAGGGAGATTAAATGAGAAATATACAAGACCCTAGCCTTCAGTACTGCAGTCCATATAATAAAGTGGAGCCATAGATGGTCAATTAAATAGCTCTAATCCCTATTTAATATATGATCTATGATTGAAGCGAGTTGCCTATCCCACCCCCTCCTCCCCAGACTCAAAGTTCAGGCACACTGAACCTGTCATAGAAGTCAGTATTTCAACTTTGCATGTTTCCTAAATCCCTGATGACATCATGGTCTTTTAATCATTGAATACTTTAAATACATTACATATTTCTCCTTTAATTACACATGCAAATATATATCATCCACTATCTGATGTATATCTGATCTGATGTAAACTTAAGGTCATAATGCCCTGCTCGCTTCTTTAGGGGCATATGTGAAATTTCTATTCTATTCTATCTGCTTCCCTGAATACAGGTAAAACATGCACAGGCCAGCGCCCCTGTCATTTTGAGAATCAGATCAGTAAGTCACATCCCAGATTAATGAATCAACCTTCCAAAGTCCAAGCTGTCAGCCAAAAAAACTATTAGCCTGTTCTTAGCCATGTGAAAGTCACCTCATTGATGCGCTTCATTCTGCGTTCCTCCAGGTCTGTTTTGGCACGCAAGAAGTTGGCATGCTCAGTGTCATCCACCGGCTTCTCAAAATAAACATCAACACCATCAGTGGGCCGAGGCGTAGTCACTGGATGGGAGAGACAGAAAACAGAGGTTTTTACTGTCATGCTAACTGCAAGAGCCAGAGAGCAATTATCCTGTCATTAAAAGAACAGCCCTGGTCAGAATGTGTCTCAGGATGTGTACAGAGAAAAGTAGCAAGAGAGAAGGAAGGCGATTTTACACAATAATAAGAGGAATGGGAAAAATTAAACCAGCCACAATGGAAAACTATTTGCAATCTGCCATCTGCTTTGTCCTGGAGAGAACCTGGATTGAAGATGATAATAATTCTTTATAACCCCAGCAGAAAGAGCACCAAGGAAATATACATCATTTTGTGCAACACAAGATTAATCACTAGTATAGGTTCTCAGGCTTTCAACTCATCCCAAATATTGGAAAATAGATTAGTGAAAAAGTGCTGAAATTATCTATGCCATTCTGCTGCGAGATACTGTGTCTGGATCAGAGGTGGCATATGCTTTATGGTTTAGAAAATAAACACGCCTTCAATGTTATTTTAAAAGTGCAGTAGGAATCACTTGGAAAGTTTTAAAGGTTATAGGGTAATAAGAAACACTGTAAATACAAACATCTGCATACAGCAGTGCTTTATTCTATGCATTACTTTTTTGACATCTTCTTACTGACATTTTGCATCTTCTGTTGGTTGACATAAAAATATGTAGTGTGACAGAAAAGAATTACCCGCTGTATCTCTCTGGCTTTTCTTTTAATTGCTTATACTACTGAGCACTATCATGGTTTACCATCCTGATTTTGTTCTTAGTCAAGTTCAGTCTAGTGGTTGACTGTCCCATTTTTTGTGCACACGCACATGAACCCTGCTGAGGCCTGGAGGTTAACTGTTTGTGTGTGGATGAACAAAGCACTCAATACAGGTCACGTATACTGTATATTTAGAAAGAGACACATGTGTCAGAGGCATGCATGCACCACATGCATGCATGAGGTGCATGTCTCCCTTTACAGGCTGATTAAGTGCAAAGGATGTTCACTGAACACTATAATTTATATCCCATATAACTGAGAAAGAAGAGAAGGAGGAAAGAGTGGCACTGACTACGTTTACATGCACGTTAGTTTTCCACTGTTATTCAGAATTTGACAGTATTCTGAATTTGATACAGTCATGTAAACTGCATATTCCGTTTGGAAATTCTAAATAGGCCTTATTCCGAATGTAGCATTTTCTGATTAGGACATGTAAGATATGCTGGCATAATTCAGGTTTTAGGAGCATTTGTTGCACATGTACAGTATATAATGCAATTGGAAAATATTCTTAGGAAGGGTCAATTTAAACACATATATGCATCTAAACCAACCCCTCCAAAGTCCCTCCCCTTGTTTCTCTGTGCTCCAATAACAATTGATCAACTTTTTCCTCCTGTTTCCTGTCCTTAAATATGCTATGTGCTAGGCTTATCTATGTTGAAAAGAAAACCAAATTTTGAAAATGGCAAAAAGATGTCGCTGGAGGACCTCTGAAAGCTGCATATACAAATCTTAAGTTGGCTAATGTTAGCAAAATGCTGGCTAACTAGCTAGCTACTGTGCATAAATTGTTAGCAAGCTAGTTTGCTAGTGCTTTGCTAATTTAAGATGTGACCTTTTACAGGAAAGGGGAAAGCTGAGCTCTATGTAACTGTTCTAAACAAACCTGGCAAAAGCAAGGCTGGAGGAGAGATGCATGAACTGGTCGGAAGGAGAAACACACCAAGTAATGGATATTAACAGGGTTTTGGATATGCACAAAAATTGCAATGCTGAACTTTTCAAGAAGGTGGTTGAACGAATGTTCAATGTTATGCACAGCTGCATGCAAACAGGAACATTAGTTAAATATTCTTCACCATTAGCTATGTAAACAAAACTATCGTCTTTAAATAAGTGAACATTTTGTGCACGTAAACATGCCAGCACCCATTTAGTCATTTGACCATGTTGTTAACCACAGCTGCTAAAAGCCACTTTTTACAATGGAAAAAGAAAACATTTGTGACACTCACAGCTGTCTCCCTTCATCAGAGGTGCAGAAGTGGTGGGTTTGTGGCTTTTGTCATAGTAGAAAGAATCCAGATAGTCTGACGTCTGGTATGGGCCTGAGTCAATTGGGTATTCATACTCCTCTGGATCTTTCACAGCTATTGCCTCCTCTTCCTCCTCTTCTTCCGCCTCCTCTTCATCAACTTCCTCCTCTTCCTCTTCCTCCTCCTCTTCTTCCACCACTTCATCATCCTCCTCTTCCATATCAGCTTCGTCCACATCAGTGTCAGGAGAGGGGCTTGGCGTGGGGGCTGTCACTTTGTTTCTGTGAACAAGTGAAAACCCTCATTACTTGATGACGGCCAACATGCAACCTGTCTGTCATCTCACAACACTAGTGTGTGGACAAGCTGAATCATCTTACACAGAACTGAGTTTTCCACTAGTCTGGGATGTGAGAGTCTGAGGACCGGCAGGTATGTCTCTCTCCTCTGTTTCACCTTTACCGCTGGAGCTCCCTCTGCCGGGGCAGCACACATACTCGACCCCTCTATAATGGTCTCCACATGGCAACAGCATCCCATAGCTGTGGAGCTCTAGATTGTCTGCAGTGCATTCCTAACAGAGAAGCAATCACAACCACAAAGTTAAAAAGACAATGTACAAAGAGGTCAAAGTTAAAGAATAACATTTTTACTTTAGTGTATTATCTGGTGGTATTAACAATTATTGAGGCAGAATCACACCATTTCAACATTAATCAACATTATAATAAACACAATATAAATGGCACATGCCATATGCAGCTTGATCTTCGCTACAGCTGCAAGGATAAAATGCCAAATTCATTGTTACTATCTGACTTAACAGCCTCATGGAAGTGAACGTTTTTATAATTATAGAGAAACAAAATTTGTTAAAACATGTCATTTGGTGTTTACAGAATCATTCTATTGAGCTGATACAGATTCCATATTCTGGAGTGACTCCAGCTGAAGGCATGCAAAGTGTGCCCTGATCATTCAAAGTTAAAAAGCAAAGCTCTAAAAAAGCTCTCACTCACTTGGTGTGAGATTTCAGATGGATTCTAAGGAAGATTGTGGCTATGTTTCTTCAGTGAGAGGCACATTTCGCCACAGCTAGCTGTTGAGGGTAAAGTTGCTATCTCTGCCTGTATTTCACAGTATTTTGGATAAAGTATGAATTCAGTGTTCTTGCACGCTCTGGGCTTTCACTTTGAATTATATCTGAAATTTTAAATGTCACAACAAACCGCTTGTTGAACCTCAGTCCGGTGCATTTTATTCCTAGTTTCAAGAGTGCAGTTAATAGTTTGCATCTTCATTGTTTAATCTTTTGTAGAAGTATTTCCATGCTAAGCAAGTGGCAGTGATGGTACTCTGTTAGGCTGATTCTGATGTTTGTGTTATAACGGTCAGAAATGTTTGAATTAATGGTGCTTTGTGCTCATGAATGAATTAATTAATTAAAGCATTCTGTGTGCTCCATCGACGCAGCACAGACCTGTTCTGCTGGCGCACACACACAGCTATTGAATATGTTTTAAGAAAACCAGGCCCACATATTTTCTTAGTATATTAATGTTTTGAATATTTAAAAGAACTTTTCCTGGTTTACCATTTTATATTTCCTGGGAAACAGGAAATATTCCAGTAATGCCCATCCAAATTCGTTCCTGAGATTAAATCCTTGTCAGAATTAATATTTTTTTGTTGAAATTTGCATAAAATATAGCATTCTGAGTCTCCTTTCTGTGAATATAAACAGGTTGAACCTTTGACTCCTTTCTGATCTGTAACAAACACCTCTAGTAGGTGTACTGATAAACTACGATGTGATGCACAACACGCCACTGTGCAGACTTGTCTGGTCTAGTCTGGTGTAACTGTTCTTGTTGGTTGCACAAGGGGTTTTAAATCTGCACTGGAAAGTTACTTGTGTGCATGAAAAGTTAAACATTTCCAAAATGCACCAGTGGAAAGTCCCATAAAAATCACCCTCCCGCTTTAATGTGGCTATAAACCCTTTTTTCCTCATTAATATGCCTTCATTCTACAGTTTCTAATGTCTAAAAATTGTACAGCTGCCATTTTTCTGCCCTTCTCACCTCTTTAGCAATGTTGTGCCAGTACACATAACTCTCGCAAGCATCCATCTGCTCCTGGTGGAGGAAACGGCATCGGTCGGGCACCAGCAGGGCCTCGCTCACATACTCGCCCTCTGCAGCAGGATTGAAAAAAAGGTGGGGTTGGTGTAAGATGATTTCAAGCAGTGAGAGTATTTTAAGTGTTAAACTTGGTGGTGTGTTTGAACCCAGAACACGAATGTGCTTTAAATAAAGGACAAAAAGAGAGCATGTGAATAAACACAAGCTGCACAATACACAGAATACATGAAACAGAAATATGATGGTGAACTAGAGTAGTTAGATGAGGATGGGGTGCATAGATTAGGACTGACAGAAAGCATAAATGTGTAATGTGCCAGCACTCTGAACAGACAAACTGCAGCTACAGTAGCAAGTCAAGGGCAAAAAGTAAAAATGTGCTTTAAAACATTCATTGCAGAGATTATAAATGCAGATGACTCCTTTGTATTATGCAAGGAACCATACAGAAATGGAGAAGAGGTCTTATAGTACATACAGAAGTGCCTTTTACATTCATTTCAAAGCTGTTCTTCATACAGCACTGCTATAACACGCTGTTCTTCAGGGCTCATGCATAAAGGAAAGTGTTCACCCACATAACAGGCAGTACAGTCGAAATAAAAACAAGCTAGAGCCAGTTCAATGGCGCTGTGCATAAAAATCTTCATGAATCCAAGGTGACTCACTGTTCATTACTCATTCATTCATTCAATCATCATTGTTAGCCAATCTGCCCCCCTAGTGGCTTATTTCAGGCACTGAACTGTACATGGTGTTATGTGCCTGTTAAACTGCACATCCGGCATTGTATCACTGCCATTATATCTAATAGTAACACAAGAAGAAAGCTGTGTAACCGGGACAGATACAAAGGCAGTTTTGGTTCTCAAATGCCAGAAATGAAATCAATGTACCAAAATCATGCTTGTCTTGTTAGTGTATGCATTAGTGGAATAAGCGTGAACAAATTCAAGTATTTGTTTGCTTTGACACAGAATCATGCCTTGTGTAACTCTTTGTTTTATTCAATACTGAATGTTATGCAAGTTGTTTTGGTATTAAAGGGATAGTTTGGATTGTGTTGGGTTGCGTGAGGTACTTGTCGACTTGTAACTTGTGTTACTACAGTGTTTAAAAGGGATGATTCACAGAAGACACACAATAACACAAACAAACTAACAGATCGAGCCAGTGGTAAACCAGCAACTCCTGTGCTCTGCAAGGGTATATTGCCAATTTTGTCTAAGGAGTGTGGTTGGTTTGGAGCAACTAATATTTAGCTTATATAATGCCGGTGTCCTGTCGGAAAAGCCTGTCTGACAGCAAAGTAAAGTGGTGAAAATATTCTCAATATAGTTTACACTTGAGCTGGTGCTGATTTTTCTAGGTAGATGTTTTTAAGTGGATAAAATATGTCTTACTACTGACCCTCTTCACAACGGTACATTGCTTCCGTGCTGTTACTCCTCTCTGCTTCTACAAACTGTGGGTGTCCTGCTGGCATCTACTACAGGTAATACAATGACTATCAACAAGTACCTCATACAGTCCCACTTCAAATAATTTGAACTATCCCCTTCACTCAGGTCCCACTGAAACACAATGTTACAGGACTAAGATGAAGTGTTTTAAAGGAATTCCCATCATCCTAGGAAGACATGTTGCTGATTACCATAAAAATAGCATTTGCTCATGAAATATTACCTAAATGTTCAGCCTTTAAAAAATATGCTTATTGGCTTTTTTGCTGAGAGTTAGATAAGAGGATCAATACCACTAAATTGACAGGGCGTAACGCATTATTATAATGTAAAAATTGTGTTGTTTTTTTCATCAGAGGTGCTAGAAATTGGATTTTGTTAGCTTTGTACAAAGCCAGGCTAGCTGTTTCCCCCTGTCTCCAGTGTTTGCACAAAGCTAAGCTAACTGAGTGCTGGCTGTAGCTTCATATTTAACAGAAAGACATGAGAGTGGTATTGATCTTTTCATTGAAATCTCTGCAAGAAAGCAAATACTTTTTGTTGCATGTCAACCCCTTTTCTCTCTCCACAAATTTCCTTTCTGTCTCAATTGTTCACAAACAAATAAACAGATACAGATACAGATGGTATGACCTCAAGCATACAGTAAATCTGGATGTTCAAGAACTTTTTAGCCCTAAAGAACAGAAACTTGAGCACACACATCAAAACTAAACCTGTGTGTTCTTGGTAGTGTGTTTATTTAATGATAGTGAGGTGCATTGTTCTTACCTAGACAGCGGTAGGGCAGGACTATGAAGGGGTGTGTCTGGCAGCGGCCCCAGCCTTTCTTACACCAGCTATGGATGGTGACGGGTCTTTTTGACTCCTCTATATGGGAGATCGTAAGTGCTGGGTACATCTGGATGTACAGGCACATGCAGAGACAACAGAGACACAGAAACAGAGATATGGATGGACAGAACAGAGGGGATTGAAGACAAGAGGAGCAGTGGACAGGGAAAGATTGGTTAGAGAAGAGGTTCAGGGATTGGTTGGGAGGGGAAGAATAAAAGTAGCAGGATCAGGGGAGAGCACAGTCAGTGGGGAGAAGACTAACAAGGGAAAGAGTCGTGCAACATATTCTCAAACTATACTCGACAAAATTATAAAGGCAACACTTGTTTCTGCTCCTATTTTTCACGAGCTGAAGCAAAAAAATCTAAGACTTTTTCTGTGCACACAAAAGGTTTAATTGTCATTAAAGTGTTAATCACACTGCTACATTATACAGGATGGTCTACTTTTATTTATCTGGAAATAATTTGCTTTAATCTGGTATAAACTAATAATCGTCAGTTCTCTTCATTCATTTTTTTTTACCCTTAGAGAAAACTGATGAGGCAAATTTTACAAAATGCATGTTCACAGTCTCTCAATTTCACTCTGTCTCTTTCACTAACTGAGGAGCATGAGGTGTGAGCAGCTCTCTTCCTTGTCACGTGCATTCTAGGGAACAAAACATAGACTTAGAGTCATAGTACAGGGTCAGAAAAGAGTTTGTGATAACAAAAAAGAAAAAAGGTCTGACATTTTGTCATCAATCAGGAGAAATATGGGATAACTGTGATCCCAGGAAAAAAAATGGGATAAAGCAATGAAAAAAACTAGGAGGGTTGACAACCTTTTGCCCTCCTGGCAA
>JAJHUR010137457.1:0-11073 GCA_027495735.1 Lutjanus campechanus | reverse complement strand
TCCTTTCTGTCTCAATTGTTCACAAACAAATAAACAGATACAGATACAGATGGTATGACCTCAAGCATACAGTAAATCTGGATGTTCAAGAACTTTTTAGCCCTAAAGAACAGAAACTTGAGCACACACATCAAAACTAAACCTGTGTGTTCTTGGTAGTGTGTTTATTTAATGATAGTGAGGTGCATTGTTCTTACCTAGACAGCGGTAGGGCAGGACTATGAAGGGGTGTGTCTGGCAGCGGCCCCAGCCTTTCTTACACCAGCTATGGATGGTGACGGGTCTTTTTGACTCCTCTATATGGGAGATCGTAAGTGCTGGGTACATCTGGATGTACAGGCACATGCAGAGACAACAGAGACACAGAAACAGAGATATGGATGGACAGAACAGAGGGGATTGAAGACAAGAGGAGCAGTGGACAGGGAAAGATTGGTTAGAGAAGAGGTTCAGGGATTGGTTGGGAGGGGAAGAGTAAAAGTAGCAGGATCAGGGGAGAGCACAGTCAGTGGGGAGAAGACTAACAAGGGAAAGAGTCGTGCAACATATTCTCAAACTATACTCGACAAAATTATAAAGGCAACACTTGTTTCTGCTCCTATTTTTCACGAGCTGAAGCAAAAAATCTAAGACTTTTTCTGTGCACACAAAAGGTTTAATTGTCATTAAAGTATTAAGCACACTACTACATTATACAGGATGGTCTACTTTTATTTATCTGGAAATAATATGCTTTAATCTCTGGTATAAACTAACAATCGTGATAACAAAAAAGAAAAAAAGGTCTGAAATTTTGTCATCAATCAGGAGAAATATGGGAGAACTGTGATCCCAGGAAAAAAATGGGATAAAGCAATGAAAAAAACTGGGAGGGTTGACAACCTTTTGCCCTCCTGGCAACCCCCCCCCACGCAATTGGTATCTGACCCCATTGTTCAGTAACTAATAAATGTCTTGTTTTCCAAGACAAAAAAAGGACATTTTAGAGTGGCCTTTTATTGTGACCTGTCTCATAATCCTGTTGTTTAATCAGCATCTCTGTATGCCACACCTGTCAGGTGGATGCATTATCTTGGTAAAAAGGAAGCGCTCAGTAACATGGATTGTTGTGTGTGTTTCATGTGCACAGAAGAAGTCTGAGATCTTTTACTTAAATTCATCAAAAACAGGGGGCAAAAACAAGTGTTGCATTTCTATTTTTGTTGGGTATATTTACAGGAAGCTGTGTAAGGCTTTTGTCTGTAGCCACATTAGACATGGCATACTGAAGTCCATTTATTCATTTCAAAGAACATTCTCGTCTTTCAGTATTTTCCAATTTCACATCTGACTACTTTCAATTAAATCTAGGCCAATAATTTGAAGCACAAACACATAATGAGGTTTAATATTGAGAGAAATGGTGCTGGTCCAGAATGAATGCACACTAAAATGCTTTCTTCAAAAATGTCAAGGCAAAAAGGGAGGCTTTTGTGTAAAAGCCATCACAGATACACTATTGTCAGCTAATCGCATTACAGGCTCATGACTGCTACTCTCTGTGGCAGCTATGTCTACTCTGACCTCCAGATGGCGCTTGGTTGCCTTTACTACAAATTAATATGTCTGAAGGAGGAGTGTGTGTGCTGGACAGTATGTGTACCATTGATTACCTTACAGTAAATGTTAACAAAGACACATATCAGGTAACAAGAGGAGGAAAAGTGGATGGTGGCATAAATGAAATATTGAGATATTCCAACAAGGCCACCATCACTTTACTATATATGTATACATATATATATAGATTCATAGGACAGGTGACAAACCAAATTAGAGAAAAAGAATGTGAAATTTTACTTGATTTGTCTATGTCTTCTACAGCGTCTTGTTGATTTCATAATACATCAGGATTCTTTTCTAGAGATCATTTTCCAGGACATTTTTAGTGATGCAGTCAATGACGCATCAGACAAAAATCTTGTGTCACTCACTCCCGTAACTAGAGCATTATGCAAACATTTCACAATACACAAGTATTAACCACAGATGTTTTCATTTCACTCATTTTACTACTATCTCCTTTTATTGTAGTTTCTTTCATTTTATGCCCTGTTTAAATGCTCTGTTAAATATTATTGTATTGTTATTTTTCATAGCATTCCATCATTGTATTCTATTTTGTTTATTTTGGAATTGTACTTCAAGCTTGCCAAGTGCTATGTAAATTAAATTTATCATTATCATTCATTTATAAGCTGAATCCCTTTTTTTCTTAGATTAACCAATGCTGCCTGAGCACCAATAACATAAGAAGTCGCCACCTGTTATCCGTTTTGAAGCTCTGATAGATAATCTAGTAGTCTACTTCAGTGATTCTCAATCTTGGAGTTGGGACCCCCAAAAGGGCTCACAATGAGGGGGGGTCACCTTAAAGACATTCAATATAATGTTCAAGCACTGAAAAATATGGAAAATACAGCAAGCCTCAAGAAATTTAACAGCCACCTCACTTATAGTTAATGTAAGTTGTGGCAATTACCCAAATAAACCACAATGCTCTCAACAGACACTAACAAGTAACAGGCTTTTTGTGACATAAAATAGCAAACTTAAACTACTCAGTCCAGCCATATTTTAGACTGGGGATGTTTTTTACAATACATACTAATGATATAATTTGCCTTAGAATAGATAAGAGTGTCTTTGTGAGAGTCGAAGGAGTGCTCTTCATGTTTGAGTTTCTCAAGCAGACTGGGGCGGGTGGTCACGATTACCAACCTGATGATTCTGGGGGATCGTAACTCATAAGGTTGAGAACCACTAGTCTAGTTCAATCTCAGAGAAAAGAAAATAGACGAATGTTGAAATGATTTTCGAGGACAATGCAGGACTTTAACAACAAGGACATTTAACAACCATTTTCCATGTGTTGTGGAAAACTAGTCAATGGTTTTCCAGGTTTTCCTGGACATGTGTGAGCCTGTATGTTCTTTCAAAACCATCTCCAGTCTTGACTACTTTGCCATTAAGGTTGATTTGGAGTTTGATCTCGACTGGTATTCATTACTGTTCATGCTGTTCATATTTATGTGATTTCTCTACCTCTTGACAGTAAGACAGGATTTCACTGGGCTCTTTGAAGCAGCCCTGGCGGCCCTGAGGATCCGGCTCCCACTGGCCAGTCTGTAGGTTCATGTGCAGGAGCTGGCGGCCACAGAACATGGCAATCTGTGGCTCGGTCACCTGGGGTCCTGGCCCATTCACCTCAGTCATGGACAAAGCCTGGAGAACATGAGGGAGGGAGAGAAGAGAGACACATGAGAGAAGGAGTCGATACAAACACAATGGCACGTAATATTGTATTTGAAGATGAGCCACGGTCGGTAGACCACTGATGATTCCTAAATGCACTCCGGCACTATCCAACATTAGACTGAGAGTGTAAGCCAGGGTGTAAGAGTGAGAGAAAGATCGAAACGGAGGATGTAGAGGAAGGAAGAGGAAGCTGATGCACAGGAGAACTGAGTGCAAACTGCAAGCTTTAAGAGAATATTAGCAAACCTAAAATTCAGAAGAGCTCCACAGAAGACTGTTGAACTAACCCCGAAGTGAATGACAAGAAGAGCCAATAAAAAGCCTGACTTATCGACTGCCTGTGCTGCCTGTTTGCTGACAGCACTGACAGCTCACAGAAGAAGGAATGGATGGTTGGTGACGAGGAAGGTGTGGAGCAAAGATATACAAGAGTATGTAAAAGATTGTTCCCTCCCTGCTTCCCCTCCTCCAACAGCCTTCTAGGATGTTGTTATTGATCATGGGATATGTTGCCTCTGCCTCAGGGAGGGCCCAGGGGACCCCACATGGAGGAACAAACAGCAGCTAGGGCTTGGAGTCAGGTGTTAATACAAGCTCATTGACCGATGGGCCACTTCACTACATTAACACACAGCACAGAGACAGAGAGAGCCCAGGGAGGAATAAAGGAGGGGAGGGGTTAGAGGCAGGCAGGCAGGAAAAGGCTCTATTAACAGCACAGAAAAGGACTTCATCTGAACACAGAGGGTTTTTCTCAGCCCTTATAAGACAGAAAATATACCAGGGGACCCCCTCATGTATGTCCCTTGGAATAATTTAATGTAGCCTATTTTTTTGTTTACACTTCTATTTAGTTATGTGAGCGAAAACAGGAAAAACGTATTAGAGAGATGTTAGACATATTAAAAATTAAAAGGAACTATACTGCTTTTGTCCACAGGGGCCTAAAAAAATCAACAACATAGAAAAGTACCTTGTAGCTTTAGGAAAACATCTTTGTTTGTGTGTGTAAAAAAGCACACAACAGCCTCAGTACATTGAGTGCACACCCTACCAACCAAGCTATAGGGGCACCCCCACAATTATCATTTTAATGTTTTTCAAAGAAAATGTGAATAAATGTAAAAATTCTCATCGTACCACAATTGCAATATCACTTAAATACACACACATCAAGAGAGTGTATTTCACTCTTAGTGCCTGCATAAAATAAAATATGATTCTGATTATTTTAAATATACAATGAAAAAAATGAAATATACATAACATAAAGAATCTAAACCACAAAATAAAAAGCATAAAAAGAACAATAATAGGCCTAGCCTGGGGCTTAATTATGAGACAGCCAGTTGCCACCATTACTGGGTGATATATGGTTGACACATACTTACCTGGTGGGAGGAGGCTTTAAACACACACACACACACACACACACACACACACACACACACACACACACACACGTATACATGTATGTATATGTATTAAAGTGTAATCTGAAATATTTTAGATTTTAAAATTGGTATTAAAGTATTATTCACTGAACTATGAAACCTTTTATAAATATATGATGATGATCTAAATGAATGAATCGGAAAACATTTCATGGACCCTCTGGCAGAGTGACACAGACACCCTGGGGTCTCCAAAACCCTGTCTGACAACCACTGCCTTAACAGACAACACGCATTTTTCAAGAAAGGAAACATGGGGCCCTCACGAATCATGAGAAAGTACTAAAGTATATCATGTTCCACTAGATGTCTGAGTCATCTCTGGTGCAAAACTGAGTTGTTTACCAAAGACGTGCGCACACACTCCAGCAGACTCACTTAGCTCCATGCATCATCTGACAGCAACATTCATGGTCGAGAACATGTGATAACGTACTGTCCAACCCTGAATCTCATAAAAAAGGCATCCCGCACCCTGGAGCCACCTATGTACAGCTCATATCCTTTCATCTGCGCTGACAGACAGAGAGACAGACCTACTGACGACAGACAAGACGAGCGACGCTGAGCCAATTAGAAGGAAGTTGCCCAAAGGGAAGAAATGGAGGAGAAAAAATCTGGGAGAGTGACGCCTGATCAAAGGGAAGCCCTGCTTTGGCCGACCAGAGCTCAAGTGTTTGAAGTCCTAATTAAAATTCATACAGAATAAAATAAATATATAAAACCCTTTGAGTAAATGTACAATAAATATAATAAGCCCCTGGCAGGCTGTGCATTATAATTACGCTAAGAGGAGTTTGTGTTTCTGCATGTCCTAGCAGATTTCTTACAAATTACGACTCTACTTTTCATTATTGCTGACCATTTCCCAAAGCATGCCAGAGTTTATTTGATTCATGAATGCATTTTTTTCTACCTGATAGGCCACTGCTTTTTCAATTCATTTCAATATTGTTTGAATATCAATTAGCACAGGCTGACAAAGTAGACTGAGACTGGTAATCATTACAGTTAGTATCATCTTTTTGTCTAAACCACCATGGTCCTCATTTGTATGCTTTCTAAAGGAATCATAAAATGGTAGCTGTAGCCAAAAGTCTCATGCTGCAGTACAGATTCCAAAAACTACTTATTCTGCTTCGAACACAACTCATGTTTAAATGCTGCAAAACTGAGTCGTGCCTATTTCCCAATTTTTGTGTTGTTTTTTTTTCTTCTTTGTGACAAAGTTCTCTAAAACACTCTGTTGTTTTGCAGTCAGTTCCAAAGTTTTGGCTGTCAGCACTTGCTGACATCTCAGCTGTGATGGATTACTCATCTCAAGTAACTTTCAAGTCCCTGCAGGTTAATGATCGCCCCACAGATAAATGAACAGAAACAATGGCTGCTTTGAAGGTATGGAAATCATATTCAAAAATAATCTGGATTGCTGCCTCGTGTTTGTATGTCTCTGCCAGTCAGTCAAGTTGCAGTTTACATTCATGTCTGTCCGGGCTCAAATAACGTGTAGTAGTTAAACTTTGAAAGAATTTAATAAAAAGTATTAAGTGTATTTTTTTTTGCAAAATAGATGTTATCACTGCATTAACATGTATGATTCCAGTGAATTATATCCAGTCTTGCTTTTAATTAATTTTATATAATTAACTGTTTTTATCTGGTATATTTTTATGCCTTTTTACGTGTTTCATGCTTTAATCCTAAAATTGCTTGATTACTTGGATTATTTGATTTTAAGTGTGATTTTATTTACCTCTGTAAAGCCCTTTGAGTTGTATTTTTTGTATGAAAGATGTAATGTAGATAACATTTATTCTATGTCTTCCTACTATTATTATTATTATCATTATTATTGCACCATACAGGAGAGTACAGAGGACTGATAGAAGCTTTGCAACATGGTGCAACTACAATCACCTGAGGCTCAATATCAGCAAAACCAGTGAGCTTGTGGTGGACTAGTTTTCTCTTGTGATGTTTGTTCTGTGTATGCACCATCTATTGCACGTCTGTCCATACTGGGAGAGGGATCTCTCCTCTGTTGCTCTTCCTGATGTTTCTTACATTTTGGCCATTGATGTTGAGTTGTTTCTCAAATGAGTTGCAGGTCAAAGGATAGAGGATGTCATTTGTTGTACAGATTGTGAAATAAAAGTGATCTGACTTGACTTTGTTGTTCTTGCTCTGCTGTATGTCTATTGCAAGTGTGCAAGTTTGTTGAGGGAAACAAAAACAGAGTCAAATTCCTTGTATGTGTTGGTCATGCTCAGCCAATAAAGCTGATTCTGATAGAAAACAAAGTGTTGCTATGACAATCAACAGTGCTTTAAATATGGATATTGCAGCAAAGAAGCTACAAGCTCTAAAATGCTTCACATACACCTTGAACCCCACTGAAGATTTATTGAACTCCTCAGTTGGGCACCCAAGACTCGTGTCACTAATTCAGTATGTGACCAAATGTGGAATATGATCACAATCCCCCCTCCTGTTTCTGATTTATATTTTGAAACATGACCAGAAAAGTATTTTTTTGCAGGACATTATGATATCATAGTGAAGATGACCTTTGACCTTTTGGATAGAAATTGTCATCATCATTTTACCCTGTGAATTTTTTGTCATAATTAGCACATGAATTCTTGAGTTATGACCAAAAACTTGCTTTGTGAGTTCACATTAACCGCTGACCACCCAGACCTCTAATCAGTCCATCCTTGCTAAGTTTGAAGAAATTCCCTCAAGCTCTTCCTGAGATAACACGTTGACAAGAATGGGATGTAAGCAAACACAAGATCTCCGGTCATGGCTGTCACCAACATGGAGGCACAGGCGTAGATTTCCGGAGGATGGCATGCATGTATTTGTCCTCCACAGTAGAAACATGAAAGTAGCAGAGGACTTTTATTTTTGATCAATCACTTGCCTGAGAACCTTACTGCCTTCTTTTCCATTATATTTTGAATTGTCACCTGGTGCCTGAATTTTTCTTTTCCTTTTCAAAATAAAGACAATTCCACTATAAATGAATGCATGCAAAGCACAAATTGGTGCATATCAGAATGCAGGAAATGTGTTTGACACTCAAAATTTCCTGGGGGAGGACCCCTGCTTAATATGTGTCCCTCCCAATGGTGACCTGTGCCCTTGCAGGGAGGTATTAAAACAACAATGTATGCTTTGAAAAATTGTTGATTAATGATTTATAGCAAGTTCAGAGACAGCAAATGTTTAACTTAAACTTTTATCCCTGGTCTTCTCAGAAAGAAATATTCTTCTGAACTTATTGGCTGTGTTTGTTATTGACTGTGCTGAATTGGAGCTTTCTATATGTTAAGTGTATTGTTGGATAAGCACAAGAAATCGCTGCTGAAGCTACTCTGTCTAGTGTAGCTGCTGAGCTAACGTCTAAATAGATATATCTCTTTGACTCGGGGAAGGTCAGTGCCACACAGAAAAAAGAAAAGAAAAAAAAAAACTTCCGGATATTTGAGAAGATAACCTGGCAGCTCCCCCTGGTCCGGCTCTCTCATTCTGCCTGCTCTCCACTACTGCACTTGCAGAAAATCAATGCTGAGCGACTGCAACTGTATCGCCACGTTCCCCCCAATCAATAATAGTCCATCAGGAGCCTGAGGCCCTGACCTCCAGCACGGCAAGGCCGCTCATCCAATCTCCAACAGATTAGATCTCCCTCTCGTGATAACAACTAATAAGAAATACAATTTTAAGATGTACACTTCTGTGGGTCTGTTTCTGCATGGCAGCAGGACACCTGCTGGGTTTTGACCCAGTTTGGAATATGATTCTCCACCTGCTGGCCGTAACTACAGACAGGCACGGCATCACAGAAACATCAGTCAGCAGCTGGCGTCACATGGACCCACTCTGCTCTGCTGTGTGAATGCCATACGGTGCCTTTGTAGGTGTTTCATTGTGTCATTGTATTCTCACAGCAATAACAGAGGCTGTCGTCAGTATGTGTCACTCCTCTTTATTCTTGCCCCCAAATAATGAGAATGCTTTATGGAAGCACCAGTTTCTGGATAGAAACATCTAGTGAAGTGCTTTGTGGGATTTGACATGTTTATTCACAAAGTGCGTCATAATGATTAGTCAGATTGTGGAACCCTTTCTTGTAAAAAAAAATATCCACTGACTTGGGAAAGCAATACTAAGGAGCCCGGGAAACATCTGGCAAGACTGTGCTTGATTCCAGGCATGACGACAGAAGCCGGATTTCATTCCAGCGAATGTTCCTGTTGACTGTACTTGTTTCAAGAACATACCGTTTTCATTTGCTTTGTTTATTTGATGATGTTTAGTCACAACCTAAACATGATTGTACAACACAAAACTGTAAAGCTTTTAAAATTAAGTCAACCAATTACATTTTGATGTACGTTTTGCTATTTCAATTAATTGCATTTTGTCTATCATTCTTAGAAGAAAAAATAGGAGAAACAGGGTAGAAATAGGATCTGTCATTTGTTGTTTGTAAATGAACTAAAAATATATTGTTAAGTCTCATTCCCAGAATGTCAAACACCAACAATTTAGGTTGTCAAAGCATCCTCAGCACAGCAAAAATGAGAAAATAAAAGAGTATGAGTGGATGCAGGGGTTTTTGTGGCTAGAAGCACCACCGCACACTTCTGGTGGGTCATGGGGATGATTTGTGAGGGATCATTTTTGTATTCTGTGTTTGGGGGGAATTCCTGGACAGTTTGCCTTTAAAGGGATATTATGTAACATTTCCGTAATAATATATGTATGTAATATATGTTATATTTTGTTGAATTGTGAACTTAAATTATCCCAAAGGTGTCCAACACATGTTCAAATACAGAGAAATTAATAATTTATTCAAGGTAACTGTGCATTTCCTGCTAAGCCACTAGTTGGTATAACTTCAGGATACGTATAAAGTGAAATTAACTAAAATATAACCTCGTCCAGGAACAGGAATTTTTGCCTGGGTCACATCAGATACACTTTCATCTGCAATGGTGGTTGTGCAACAGTGAAGGTAACAACTCCCAGGATCAAACACCACCTCACAACGTCATCAAACTACATATTTTACTATTGCATTAATGTGAGAGAGATCCTTAGCAGCTTGCATATTATGTGTTTATGCCCTAGATCACATATCAGTGGTATTACTGTAAAATCAACTCCAATATCCCGCCTGAAGTCCAGCCAGGACACAACTGCACAAATATCCCTGTGCCATGTGCTGTGCAGCTGGACGGTGGAGAGGATCTGCCAAGTTGCTAATCTTGTTTAAATGGCAAATTGGTGAGTCAACCAAGAGCAGCAGAGTTTACCTGATAACAGCAGACAACTGGGAAAGAAGGCCTGCAGAGGTTGTGGATGAGAGACGAAGACAAAGCAGGGAAGTTGGCAAAATGTCCGCACACTTAATCCTGTTGGACACACCTGCCTTATTTCCTAAACTCTGGGTCAAACAGTTCAAACGACAGATTGTCTCCCATATCAATTACAAATGAGTGCAGCTAAGGTGAATAGGTAACAACAAATAATATATTTAACCACACAAGCAGCATGGCTGTATGGATGACAAAGTCAGTCTATCGGTCGCTCAGCCAAACACTTCGGGCCAGCTTGAAATATAAAGTGTTGTACAAACATTCATGATCCTCAGATGATTAAGCCTATAGAGTATACAGTAAACTCCATGTAGATCATGATCCAGGCTACTGCAGAAACCCTATGTAGCCAAAAACAGCTCATTCTAAGGTAACAAAACACAACAATTCTTATTATCAAGTGATTATATAGAAATGAAAGCAAATTTATTATATTATTTTCCATTTCTGTCATATTCTGCCGATAAATCCTCATAAATCTTAAACACTGGGCCTTTAACTTTTTTAATATTGTTTTTAACAAAACAGGTAACGTTTACAAAAATTCAAAGAGTAAAAAAAACGTCTTTTCTCCCAATACTTTGAGGACCTTAGTGGACACATTGCTGTATTCACTAGATACAGATTAAATAGACACAGACAATAGTCCTCTGTTGTGAAGGATTAAGCTTTCATTCACAGCTAAAAATAGCTTTTGGTACAGTGAATGAATCACATTCTTATGCTTTGATTAAGCTGTTTTGACCATGTTTTATCCTTATAATTTATAGCTGCAATTCCCCTTTGAACCCACAAACATGCAGTCAAAGTGTATTAGTGGTGTGCAGTTTTTATTTTGATGCTAATTGGACTGTTGTGGTGTGAGTAGAAAAGTGCGAGTCTCCCTGAACATTCCCAGTCTCCATCAGGAGCTGAGGCACACTGATCCA
>JAJHUR010137456.1:19345-35649 GCA_027495735.1 Lutjanus campechanus | reverse complement strand
TTTTTCACTGCATACTGTCTTCAAAAATTCCCACAGTGGGAACAACAAAAAAAGTAGCTTCCATGACACGCACAGCACACTTCTTTCTGCTAAAAATCCCACAATGCAATGTGTAACATGAAAATACTAGTTTTCATAGCTGCTATTTCCTAAACCAGTGGTTCCTAAACTTTTTCAGACAAAGGAAAATAATTTTTTTGTCATGGCATCCTGAGCCACCCAACCCTAATACAACATGCATTTGTCACTGTTGAGCAGAGTACTCTGAACAATGAAAAATATTCAATTTACAGTATGTGTACAAATTTTGTGTTTTATTCTATTCTATTCTATTCTATTAGTGTTTGGTTTGTGCATTCTGGGTTACTGTAGAAACATGGTTCAACATGACAGACTCTGAGGACCCACTCCCTCTGTAGATATAATGGGGTTGATTCTAATAAAAACATAATGATTCTTTTTTTTTCTGATGATTATACACAAATGAAATCATACTTGTGAATATTATATTCAATCTTTGCCATATTCTGCCAATAGCTCCCGTAAATCTTACAAACTGGACCTTTAAGTTAAATAATTCAGGCCCTTTCTCAATCACTCAGAATGTGCTCTGCAGACTTATAGTTAAATATTTAACTTAAAATATAGAAAGAAGAGAATTTAATACACTAACATGTTAAATTTATTTATTTCATTTCCTTGAAAATGAAAAAAAAAAATCATATTTATGGTGTACAAGTACAAATAAAAGATTTTAATGTGACTGACGGGGGTGTTTTTGTCTTGTTTTCTTTTATACAAGAGATGAGAGTGCCACATCACACATATATGATGTTGGGAACGTGCAATACCACTGACAGTATCGTACAATGATTCAGTGGCACCCACCTTTGAAATTCCTGGAGTGTGTACTGCACAAGAAGTAACGTATGAGTGAATGAGTGAATGATTTCAGACACAGCCTAAGCACTAAAAGAATGATAATGGTGTATGAGGGCTCAGTTAAAAGTCAATCGGCCACAGTTTATACTCGTCCACACAGTCCTGAGAAAGGTGAAAATAAGGCGACGTTACTAAAAACACCTTTGTTGTGAGTGTGAAGTGATTTCACAAGTTAGACTAATGGTTGTCTGGTTGTCTGGTTGTCTTGTCATGAACATTTTTCTTCTCTCTTCTTTATATGAAAAGTGTTCCCATTACTTAGGATAATTCGCAGCATGCTCTAAACAGTTTTTTACTGAAAAACTAAACAGAACAAAGTTTCTGTAAAGAAACGCTGCTTTTGAAAGGATTCAGTAAAACTTTTCAGTGCTGTAAGAATTTTATTAGGCTGGTGGCAGAAATCACAGAGTTGGATCTCAAAAACTGGCCTGCAAATCTCAAACTATGCCATTTGATTTAAATGAAAATCATACTAATGGTTATTATTATAGATTTTGTTAGTAATTTTGTGCAAACTGACTGTTTACATTATGTAGTTTTTTTTCCTAATGCACATCTCAAGCAGCCCCACCTCTGCTGTAAGTGCTGGTAATAAACAAAATCCTTTAACACATTGCTATTATGATCATAAATGCTGTAAATCTACAGTACTGTCCAATTACATGCAGCTTTTAAACAGTGTTAGTATGCTGTGTTTGTGATAGGCTGGTGTAATAGTGTAATAACTCTGTCCCCTGTAAGACGGCCAGCGAGGCTGTGTTTAAATGAGACGGTTCTGCTACATTAGCTTCATAACACCATAATCCCTTCTCCATAAACCATTACATGCGCCGCAACATTTCTGATTTATGGGGGGTGGAGGATCAATGGGAAAAAATTAATGCTCGCAAAACGTCCCTGGGACAATATTGAGCAGATTTTAATTGTGATTTCATTCAAGTGGCTGTTAGCCAGATGATGAATGGGAGCTAACCTTCCACTCTGCCGAGCACTGGAGAGAGTCTTTAATATGACAATTAAGTGTCTGTCCTTTAGATTTTATTGTATCTTTCTCTCTCTATCTTGTGAGCTACTCTGTCCTCCCTCCTCCTTTTTTTTTACCTCCCATCCACCCACCCTCCTCTTCCTCTTCCTATCTCTCTCTCTCTTCACATCACTTCATCTGTACAGTGCAGCTTTTGCGCAGATTAAATTGAGACTCCAGTTTTCTCCATCTCAGAGCACTTACTTATGTTTTATGACACGCACTAAGTCAATTTTATGTTGTTATTGATTTTTTTTCCCCCTCTTCTTATTACCCTCTTGCTTAAATCGACACAAACCATTTTGCCTTTTGCTCGCTGATTCTTCCCACTCTTGTCTTGTGGTGACCTTAAGTGTATGACCAAGACTGAGAAAACTGTCTGTGAGGGGAGACATCTGTGTGTGTGTGCGTTTTTGTGTATGTTTGTGTGAGGCTTAAGCCTTAAAGGACCCATGTGTAGAATCTAGTGGCATCTAGTGGAGAGCTCATATTGCAAACAGCTCGCCTCAAAATTCGCAAAAAATGCGAAAGGCATTTTGTTTTGTCCTTTTTGGGCAACTGTAGAATATAGAAGTGGAATATGGTGGTCTCCATGGAAGAGGACCTGCTCCCTCTGTAGAAGAAGAAAACACACAAATTTTATTTTCATTTGATTATACACTAATAAAAACATACTTATGATAATTCCACTTCTGCCATATTCTGTCAATGGATCCCCATAAATCTTACACATTGGACCTTTAAGTTTAAAAGCATGTGTAAATATTTCGGAAAATTCATTTATGAAAAAATTAATTGCTATTTTAATGCATCTAGGGTAAAATGACACAATTACATTCCAATTTTGTCAGCGCTATGACAAACCAGGGTCTAGGGTGTACCCCACCACTTGCCCAATGTCAGCTGCTCCAACCCCCCTGCGACCATTTAAAGATCTCTCTCTCTTGTAATCTTATTCAGGGTATAAATGTACAATTTTTCTTCATTTGTAATAGGTAATGTGCCATGTTTTGCATACAGTTTTGTTAAAACAAAGTGAAAAAAACCTGAACAACAGTTATCCACACATGGTTTGAATGCTGGAAAAATCTCATCTTTGAATGAACAATGAGTATTTATAAATAAAACATCTTATTCCTGTTACCATCATATTTTCTGTGATGCCCCATCACAGACTTCACCTTTGTCTTTCTTGAACTGTGGAAACTTTTGACAGAAATTTAGAAATATGCTGGTGAATTAATCAAAGGGTAAACTCAAGAGTAATCAACATTTCACACCTTTGTATTATTGATTATCTTTAAAGGATAGGCCACAAAACATTAGTATATCCATGAGTGACTATCCCTGTTTTATACCCTTAATTGTGCAAAGTATCCTCCAGGATACAGACATCCAGTGCCTGATTTTCAAAGTTGTGAAAAGGTCATTCATTACTTGATTGGATTTGATTTGATTTAACACATATTTAAAAACAACATAAACAAAGTTAATATAAAAAATAACAAGAATGGGGAAGGCTAAAAGGAGGCTAAAAGCCTTCAAGGCTTACAGTATCATGAGCCTTCACCAGTTTAAATTGAATTAAAAGTCCAATTTAATTACAATTATGGATTATATTTTGGGTCTAAATATTTAGGTACAGAACCTTAAGTCCCTTTTTTTTATAACATAAGTCTCACACAGATAGGTAATATGAAAATAAAAAGAAAAAAATTAAAGCAGAAAAGTAGTAGTAGGAGGTAAAAATGATACAGACAAAAAACAAACAAAGAAAAAGCAAAAACAACAACAAAAAACATACATATACACATATCCATGCAAAAATAATTATAACAAAGTACACAGATCTCTCAAAAATAAATGCCAATTCTAGGAATTTGTAAAAAAGTGTTTTTCAGTTGTTTTTTAAACACTGACAGGGACTGACCTGGGAGCTGATTTACATCAATCCACAATATGGGTCCTAAATATTTGACAGAAAACTGGCCAAGGACACGAGGGATGTGAAAGTGAGTGGATTGCCTGGTTTTATAGGAATGATGATCTGAATTAACATGAAAATAATTCCTAGCAGTTTTATGAACAACTTTATAAACAAACTCACATATTTAAAGTGATACTCCACTTTACATGATAACCCACTCAGTATGTACTCACCACTATGCCGATGTGATGATGGGTGAAGATCTTCAGTTCACAAAACAATCCTGGAGTTTTAGGAGAAACAGGGTAGCAGCCTCATCCAGTACAATGGCAGTGAATGGTGACCATGGATAAAACGTTTAAAAAAAGCACACAAAACAAACACAAAATGTCTCCATCCTGTTCGTGTGGTGTAATCCAAGCGTCTGCGAGCCGTGACATTAAAAATTAACCGCAAAAGACGCCATTTACGCCATGTTTTTAGCAGAAATGTCAACTGTAGCATGTAGCCGGTGGGATGTACACATGGCCTCGATCTCGCGAGACTTCCGCATGTTCCCATTAAGATATATACGAAACAGGATTGTTTTGTGAACTGAAGACCTTCACCCATCATCACATCGGCATAGTGGTGAGTACATACTGAGTGGGTTATCATGTAAAGTGGAGTATCACTTTAAAGTCTATTGAATATCAAATATGGACAGAAAATTCAGCTTATGACACATACAATACAATATTACACTGGGAAAGATATGGATATATTAAGCTGTAATAAGTGTAATAAGAAAAGTCTTGTATGTATTCGATATGTTGCTTCCATGTAAGCTTTTCATCTAGAACACCCAAAAAAGATGGGTACTGGAGACATGGGTGATAGGTACATCATCAATACTTATTTTTTTCTTATCTCTACAGGAACACTTGTTTTTAGCAGCAAAAGTGATAAAGCTAGTTTTTTTATGTGAAGAGACAATTTATTGGCCTTGAACCAGTTTGCAATGTTAGACGTTTCTGAATGAAGTGATTTCTTCAAAATTTTAAACTTTTTATGGCACTGAAACACTGATATCATCCGCAAAAAAGACAGACACACAAAAGACACACAAATACAGTTTTGGAAACAAAGGCAGGATCATTTATATAAATAAGAAAAAGAAAGGGGCCAAGGATAGACCTCTGTGGGACCCCACACAGGATGTCGGCTTTAAGAGAGGAGCATTTCTGGACTGATACATACTGTTTTTTATTGCTCAGGTAAGCACATAGCCAATTGAATACTGAAGCTTGAAAGCCATAGAGGCTTAATTTTGCTAGTAAAATGTCATGTTTTAGTGTATCGAAGGCTTTTGATAAATCCAGAAAAATTTCTATTGTGTATTCATGGTTCTCTAAACCATGGTTCTCCCCCCCAAACATAATAAACTACAGAACCAAAATCATGACAAGAGCCAGATCGATATAATGGTCAACTGATTATCAGCCCGATATATATCACAGCTAAAATATGCAGATTATTTTTATTAATTAGCTTTAAAGGCAGCATTTGATGTACATTTAATCCCTTTTCTTTCCATCTTTTCTTCTATGTATAGTAATAATAAGTTACTAGTAATAACTCATTGCAAAATTTTTTTATTTACGATATATTCTATATATTATATTCTGTCACTATAACAACAACAACAACAACAATAATAATAATAATAATTTATTGTTATTTATAACCATTGTTTCAGTGCCCCAATGTAATTTTGGACAATAAAGTTTATTGTTAAGCTGTAAAATATTGTGCCTCTCATTACATACTTTTGCCCCAAGTGTTTGATAACCACATTTGTGTGATATTATATTCTGTGTATAAAAAATATCAGCTGATATATCAATATCTGAGGGTTTCTTTTGCTCCTAAATATTGGTATTAAAATCCACTATCGGTCAGACTACTGCCAAGTGTCTTTGTCTATGCATGTAAGTAATTTTGATGCAAATGTTGAGTATATTTTTGAATGTTATAATGGCATAAAGTCACATAACCTGAGTACTTGACCCGTCCCCTATTCAGAGTTGACATCCCAATTAATGCCCCTCCCCCCACAGCCTGTCAAATAATAGTATCTCCCAGGATACAGAAACCATGCAAGGGTTACAAAGTGTGGTTCGCCCAGAGAAAAATCAGTTCAGAGTCTGCTGTAAAATGAAAAGGTATCACCAGAAGGTGGCAGGTTAAACTTGGAAGTGCCACTAATCAAAACTTCACTTGCATTCAAGGATTCAAACATACATTTTCTTTTCATCTAAAAGAGGTAGTAAAACACCCAGATGTTTTAAAGCTTTCTTATCCCCACACTACACCTGGCAGGATAATTTCAGATATTTTAGTGAAGGTGAATGACATCACCTACCCAGCCCAATTTGTGGCCCCCAGAGGGAAAATAAACCTTTTCCCTTCACTCATAAGGCACAGTGTTGGCTCCAAATACTTTCATAGAAAATAATTGTCTTCATGAGTTGTTTTCATCAGGTTGTTCAAGTAAAAGAAAACATGGTTTGGAGGGATTTTTAATTTCACCTTCATCATTAAGAGTGACAATGCCTCTGGCACAATGTAAGCGGTCTCTTCTGACTGTGTATTTATTCACAAGTGTCTCTGCAAACTGAGCCAAAAGAACTGAAGGACAAAATTTTCAATGATTGTGTGAAGCATTACAGATTGTAATTGAATAGAAATTAACAAAATGGAGTAAATAATAAGTGTATAAAGTCAGTAAACAATGGGAAATTGGAAGAAAAAAACCATCAATAATGACAAAAAAAAAAATATGTGAAGTTTTATGAGGGAACTTGTTTCAGCAGTAGCTCTATTTACACTTCCTTTCCAGTTTACTTATGCATTGCTTTAAGCAGAACTAACTGGTAAGAGCAGGGGGGTTAAATGCAATAAGAGCTGGCTTGATCTCAATCAATTTGTCCCTGTCTGCTGGCAGGTGCCCAGGCTTTGCTGTGTCCCAGTCCCCAGTGTTGGCTCCATCAGGACTCCCAGCAAAGAGCTAAGCAGCAGCATCAATGTGACCATTTAGACTGTGATCTGTGCAGATGCAGTAGGAAGGTCAGGCCATTGTGCCGCCCTCCTCCCCCTTGCCTTTCACTTCACCCTCTAGGACGCCGTCCACATCAAAGTTGTTATTGAGGCCCCTCAATCGGAAATCCCGGTTTGGCAGGGAAGCGAGGTCTTTAAGAAAAGAATGAGGGCCTTGACCCAACATGGGCGACTAAATCAGCCCGCCGACAGCCCAGAGGAAGATTAATACTCATAGGGCCTCTTTACACCTGGTGTTAACAAGCAACTCATATCTGGACTGAGACTAGATTGTGTTTACATCTGATTTTAAAATGCATTTCTGGTAGAAGCTAATTTTAACTTTTTTCTTTTATCCATGAATTCAATTTTAAGTAACAAAAAAATTTGAATTTTCCTGGCACTCTTTCAGGTGTGTTTTGTGATTGGATCTATATATCACTGTTTATGATGATTTACAACAATCATTTATTTTCACAGCATTACGTTTTTTTTAACCCAAATGTTATGTTTGGGGTCCTGGAGACCACGGGCCATCCTTAACTTTTTAAACATTGCTTTATCACCTTGATTGCTTGTTCATGAGAGGTCTAACTGTGAGTTTATTTTCTTTGTTTGATAGAGACACAGTATAGTGTTAAAGTGTCTCCACAATTAAAGGACCGCTGTGTTGGATTTAGTGGCAGCTAGCAGTGATTGCAACCAACTGAATATCGCCCGCCTCACCTTCCCCTTCCATGTGTGTAAGAGAAACTGGTGGCTGGGAAAATCCTGTGGAAAAATGCAGAAGGTGCATTAAGTGTTTTGTGTGTCTGTTCTAGTCTGCTGTAGAAAAATGGCAGTGCAACATGGCAGACAAGGAACACTAGATATAAACAGCTCACTCTAAGGTAACGAAAACACAAGCATTCTTATTTTCAGGTGACACTAATGGAAACATACTTATGAATATTATATTCTGTTCCTCCCATATATTGCCAATAGACCCCCCTAAATCTTACACACTGGACATTTAAAGGCTGCAGAGTAATAAGTTTGCTCCAGTCCTATCTCTACTTGGAAAGTTTGTTGTTCTGAATCAGCCCACCCCCATCAGAAAAAAAGTAACACTAGTGGCTGTAGTAATAACGACGGGAGCAAAGAAGGAAGTCAGGTGACATAGAGTAAGGGGTGACAAAGTCCGTATACGGGGAAGGTTGAGGTGGATGGATGGGTCAAACACATCCAGGAGACCACTGTTTGTGTTCCTGTATATCAAGCCAAGCCATTTGTTTACAAGAGTTTGGCAACTGTCTTCCTGAATCATTTCCACATATGTGCAGTCAGATCATGGAATATTATAGTAGTAGTAGTGGTGAGCCCCTGAGATACACATCAATTAAGTATTCTGATGACATTTTAGCATACAGATTTGGTAGTTTAGGGTCTGGGGGCAATTGCTGACCTTTGCCTGATGGTAAGTCTGCCCCTGACTTAACTTAGATAATTTACATACTTATTTTAACCTAAACTATGATTTTTTTTACCGCAACCTAACCAAGTAGTTTTACATAGCTAAATCATACAAAACTGCAATCATTTCACAATGTTAACCATGTGACTACCAAGATCCGATATGACAAAAATGCCTGTCGCAGGCATACTCTAATGGTCAGACGTCTATTTGTGGTTTTGGGAGTCATTGGCAAATAACATATTCTGTCATTTAGGTATAAGGACATGTTGCCTGAACTGCTGGAAGATAAGTGGGGATCCCTGTTCCAACACAAAAAGCAATTTATTTATTAATCTTATATTTATTCAAGTATAACCAATATTACATAAAACAAGAAATATCTTTTTATTTCTAACATATAATAGCAATGGTTTGCAGCCATTTATTTTTGTCACCATCAAATGTGCAGATCCAGTTTGTGGAAAAAGGAAGCGTTATCACATTCTTACTTTTATAAGTTTAATGTTTAATGAGGTCGGAAGAAAAGTGGAAAAATGGTTGATTATGCAGTTAGTGTTATCTGTGGGCATGTGGGACTTCAGTGTCAAGACAACACAAGGGGTGAAACTTTTATTCAGAGTGATGTTAGCACAAATGAAAAAGCCACCCAATATTGTAGGGTTAAATCAAAGGAAAAACACTCAAAGCAGCAGGATAATTGAATATGGAGATGACAATAGTGAAACCACTTAATTCAACAAGTTATTTTATTAAAGTTAAGTTGGTCAAGTTACTAACTCTTCAAAGTGTTTTTTCTGCAACATTGGAAGATAATATGCACTAATATGTCTGAGCACAGCCATAGTTGGTTTTGTTGATTACATTTGTACTCAAGTGTCTTGAGTACATTAGCAGTTGGATTTGATGCACTTTGTCTTTGTCTCATTATAGTCCCATCAAGGTAAAGGATGCCGTGGTTTTCCAGTTCACCATCTGAAGGAGAACACTACATCATCTCTGTCCTCAGCAGCAAGGAAGAGAGGAAAAGAGAGGAGGGGAGGAAAATGGAGGCAGATTGAGGAGAAGCTGTAGCAGATAGTGGGGATGTATGACTTCTTTCCACTTCCTCGCTCCCTCTGTTTCAGCTCATGTGGAAAAGCTTTTCAAATTATGATGTGGATTGACGTGCAGCAGCTGTCCCCTCTCCTGGGTCCTGTCCGTCACCTCACCGGTCACCGCTGACAGCACTATGATGGATTAGGAATTGTCATCCAGGACGCTTGTCACTTGTTTACAAGACGGCCATCCCTCATCTCTCACCACAGGCCTTATAATCTGGCCGACACTCCTCCAACCCCACCTCCCCCGCTGCCAGACACGCTATACAAGACAACACCATACATTACAACAGCTTTTTTTTTTTTCTTCCTCTTCTTCTTCCCCCTAACCTTTCTCTCTCTCTCCCTCCTACATCCCTGGGCTGAACACAGTCAACACATTTAATGCATTAATATATGTGTTGTGTTCGCCAATCTCCCAGGGACTGGGGCGATGTCTTCTCCTGTCAACCTCTACCCCTGAGAACTGACTGGGTTTTATACAAACATCCCAGCGGGAGAGGGAGGGAGGCTCAGATCTAACCTGCATTCTGTTATTTGAACAATGGGGTTTTTAAATCTGCGGCCCAAAACTATGGACGATAAATCCTCTATCACCAGAAACACTACTTAAGGGCTGTGATGGAAAATAAAAATCTATCTAATCCTAACCTCTGGTTTGTTATGTATGCAGAGTAGCACTAACTCTCGATTCCCCCTGTTAAAATACTATTCTCAGGTGGGTTTACCTTTTTGTACTGCTACTAAATAAGTGCTAAAAAGAGTAGTGGTTAAATGTGTTATTGATTGGCAAAAAAAAAATAATTAACACATTAAATATGAAATAATTTGAACACATTTATCAAGTGAAAGTGGCAAAAAAAAAATATTTCCAGCCTCCCATATGTACAGCTTCCAGCCATTAGTAAAGCAATGCGGTTCAGCTCCCAGCTTTACAGTATATTTTGCTACCGCTGCTCCACCACCTCGAGATGTTCTGGGATTAAAGGAGCGAAACATGGGTGAAGGGTGGCTCCCAGCTGATGACCCTGCAGCCCACAAATTGGCACCGTTGGAGGTGCGTCAGGCAGGTAGATATTTCACATATCACACAATATGAGTTTTATTCAACTTTTGAATCCCATTTATCACTAATTAGACCCTGTTCCACTTTTTCAACTTGGATGTTCGTTCTAATTCAGCTGCTTTTCCATATAAAGCAAAGCGAGCAATTCAGTTTACCATCAGCCTTTCAACCAACCAACCTTAGAATGTTCCACATTTTTCATACAGTATTGAAATTATTATACTTTTAAAGACAGCATAGTGTCAGTTTTTCACTATATTTTACATCCTGCATACGTTTCCCAATTTTCCAACAGTTCAAATTCCTATATATATTCCACACCTCTCACACACTATGAGTTTTATTCAGCTTTATGTCTCATTGATACTAATTAGACGCTTTTCCACTTTTCCGACTAGGTTATTCATACTCCTTCAGCTTCTTTTCCATACAAATTAAAGTCAGCAGTTCAATTTGGTCGCAGCTTTTCCAGGAATCTTAAAACATTCCACAAATTTTCATAATCATTGATTGATTTACTTTTAAATTACTGGATTTTATACTTTTAAATCCAAAGATGCAGATTAGCACCAGCTTTTCATCACCCGACATTTACATCTGCATTTTTTTTCCCAGAAACTGCCTTTAGTTTAAAATGTCACTTTCAGTTCTGACAACTTGTTATGGACATTATTCTGGGGTTTTTTTCTGATACTTTGCAGGCCAAATGGATCATTAAAATAAAACAACTTACAAATTAATCAATAAAAAATTGCTATAAGAATTAAATAGTCTGCATTTTGTGTACAAACAGATACTTCTTGCCTACTTAACTTTTTGTTGTGTACATTGATTTTGAATTGGTTTTCACAGTTTGAAGCAAAGACAGTGAAACCAAGCTCAAGACCATTTTCTGAAAGCTTTCAGACCCAATGATGTCGAGCCTGCCTCTCAGAAATATCGAGGAAGGGCGCCCCACAGAGCGGACTTTGATCTCTCTCTACAGCATCTCTCAGTCTGTGGCCTGCTGTGGGAATGTGTGAGTTTATGCTCCCTCTGCAGGCATAGTCCAAACTGGAAGACGAGCTAACCAGCCTGCCTCTCAGGCTTGGACTCAGCCCTGCCAGCTGTGATCCTGCAGAGAGGATGAGTGGATGCCATCTACCCTGCACTGCTGAGACCCTCCCTGTGGTCCCAGTGTGGCCCTTGAGAGAGGCCATAATCTTCTCCTATCTGCCTTAATGGTTCCCTCTGTGGATGCCGAGATGGCAGGCCTGGGAGTGGGGGCAGCATGCTGAATCCTACCACGAGCATATTGTCATTAAATTAAAAATTTCCAAACACTCCCTTGCTCGTGGCATAACCGCCGCCGTGAGAGCGATCATAATTGGCTCTGAAAACATGCATAATTGCCTTCAGCTGGCGTTCTTTTACAGTTGACATTGTTGAGGCAGCAGCGGGGCGATTGGTGAATTGAATATGCAGCTTGTTTCACAATGGCAGTCGTAATTGAAATATGGTACGTGTGAGTGGAAGATTACATTAAAGCTCCTAGATAATCACCTGACAGGGGAGTCATTGAATCGACAATCTGCCGTGGAGTTTCGGGGAGCGGGCCAGAGCGAACAGGCCGAGGGAGGAAGGGAAGGGGGGAGGAGGACGAGCTGGGTGGGGGTAAAGGAAGGCATCAGGCAGAATTAGCAGAAGAAGAAGAAGAAGAAGAAGAAGAAAAAAAAAGCTCTTGGCTGGCTCACTCATTCAGAGCAGTTCTGGATTGCCAGCCTGGCATTCCTGGGCTCTTTTCTATCACCACATTTCTCCCGCTCACTCCCACCCTCCCTATTCTCTCTTAGATGCTCACCCCTCCGCTGCTTTGAGTAGACCACTTCCCCTTTAAGAGCTAACAGATGGCTGTCCATTGCTGTTGCATTTTATCCTCATTTGCAATCATATTTTTATTGCTTTTTTTTTTTCACAGTGGCAAAATAGCACCTTTTTAGTCCACACTGGCAGACAAGACTGTCTAATCATTTGAGACAGGGGTTAAGTAAACAGAGAATGTGTACTGCTGATGATTCTCACTTCACCTGTGAGGCATCTTTTTATAGAAAAGAAGTATGTGGTTGAAACATCCCATGAGTCAGCTGGCTTATTAAAGGGATAGTTCGGATTATTTAATGTGGGGTTGTAAGAGGTACATCTCGATATTATCCGCAGTAGATGGCGGTTGGCACAGCCCCAGCTAGAAGAAGCAGAGGGAACAACAGGAGGCACAAAATCTATACTGCTGTGGATGGGGTCAGCAAAAAAAAAAGTTATTTTAACTTCTTAAAAAAGGTTCACCTAAAAAAAATAAATTGCAAAGTAAGGTGGTGAAAATATTGGAAATTTTGCGTACACATAAACTCAAATTGATTTTGGGTGGACCATTTTTAAGCGGCTAAAACGCCTTTTGTTGCAGCAGTACATTGCTCAGCTTCTGTGCTGGTGCCCCTCTCTGCTTCTCCAAACTGGGCTTGTGCTGATGAGGGGTGTAGGAAAATTTTGAGTATCGTGACATTATGTTTTGTGATACTGTGTTGATTCTCAAAAACACTCTCATGATAGGTACAAAGATGTGCAGCAGTGGCAGCAGTGTTGTTACCTATCTTCACAGTTCAATTTGCATAAAAAATTAACTTTTTAACTCAGATTTTAGGCATAATGGTCTTATGTTCTTTATAGTATGACAGCCTCCCTTAAATTTGATTTAAAAAAATAGCAATATATCTCTTTGCTTACAGTACAGCAATGTATCGCAACATATTGAATCACAACATATCGTATTGCCAGATTCATGATAATACACAGCCCCAGTGCTGACCAGCTACTCAGTAATATGTTAACTATGGAGAAGTACCTCATACAACCCCAAAAACAAATATCTCTTAAATATGCCTTTAATGTTTTGATCTCTGTCAAACTCTTCATGCCATTTTTTTGTGACAGTACTTTCACTTCCTCAGCCTAATAGACAGCGGGAAGGGAAGTGTTATTTCACAACACACGTTAGGCACATTACTGGGAAACTGATAGAAAATGCACAAAAGAAAAGAAAAGATGCTCACATTCATCCTCTCCATGCATGCTGTAGACTATCTGTGCTGTTGTTGTTGCTGAGGTAAAAAACCTCGCAGGTGCCTCCTCTCTTTAATCTACTTCTCCCCCTCACCATTATCTTATATTTGGGTATAAACACACAGACTGTGCAACCCGATAATATGCAATTAAAAACAAAGATCATTAAAAAGTTATTGGTGTCTGCCTAATTACTATAACTTTACCCCCCTTATAATGAGCGTGCATGGGTATTGATTCGAAGCAAATCTCCCTTTCCTCCTGGAAAAAAACAGGTAGTTACTTTGTGTTAAATCATTAATATAGTAATGATTTTTCCAGAACACTCTCAATTAAGACCAGAGCAGAAAATGACCCAGGGGAGTTGAAGCTCACGCTCTTAAAAGTGTGATGTTCCAAATATATCCTCGCTTCTCTCACCAGAGAATATGGATAGGGCCGAGCCGTGTCTCTGAATCATTTAAAGCGGAATCTTGTTGATTAGGATGTGTGTAAATGTGTTTCTGTGTTAAAGGTCTGCACCTTTAATGTAATACAGTTCTAATACACTACACTGCATGAGCTTTGTGTGAAAACAAAGTGATGTAACGGTGCGGTTTGACCTCTAGCAGGTGATAAAGAAAAAGAATAAAAGGACGAAAATGGATGAAAAACATTTATGTTAAAACTATACAGAAAGAAAGAAATTTAAATTAATATATTAATACAAAAGAGTCTATACTACAACCTCGACAAAAGGTTACACAATCATCAGTGTACCCATATATCCTCACTAAACCCTGTCTTCCTACATACAGAATTTACTGCAAACAACTGAGATCAGTGTCATCCAAAATGTGATCAATTAAACGTATTCTGAAAACAACAAGACTAAAGAAATGATCAGACATAATTTATCACACTGATAAGATGAGCTCTGCCAACTCAAGGTTGCCTAGTGGCCATTCAGGTGGGAGGCTGCAAACTAAGGGGTGCATGCTGGGTGTTTTTTCTGTCCCTTTAAGTAACCATTCATATAAGTGTGTTGCTGGACCCAACATGCCATTTCACATTAGTAAGTTACATTTAACCAAAAACTGTGATTAGGCTAATAGTTTTATGGCTTAGGGATAAAAATTATTTTAAGTATTCAAGGTCAAATTCAAGGTCTTAAAGTATTTTGTTAAAAATTACATCTCATTTTTTCTAGCCAGCAAAATACAAATGACAAAATACACAAATTTCATTTATTCGGGCACGGTTTGGAGTTGCCTTTCCACACATGTAGAACACAACAAGAGATTATCTGTGACAGACACATTCTCACCATTGACATATATAAAGATGGACAACACATCAGCTTCCCAAAAGTAAAGCCAAAACATCTTGATCGCCCCCTGGTTTCTGGTTTCAGTAAAGGTCATAAATACCACCCCCTCCATGTTAGCAGATGGGCCAAAGTACACTTCAAATACATTTTCCAAAAGACAGTTTCTGTCATTTGAGGTAATTCTTATCAACATTTTTTTCTGATAAGTTTGGTTTCAATTAGTTATTTGATGCTATAAAGAGGAGGTTTTATGTCATGACTGAAAGCTGATCTGCTTGTGATTGAGTTGGCTGGGTATATGGCCAGTACCTTTGTCACAAGCTGGTGAGGGTCAGTTCGTGCCACCATTGGTGGATTCTCGTCTCATCACGTCTCTTACATAGAAGATGGTACGGTAAGAGTTGCAGATATGAAAGACTTCCTGTGTCGTTTTCAGGACTGCACACATCAACTTGTTTGCCTTGGTAATTCAAAGCCTGCCACTCTGTGATCTCTGGACCTCCACCCCAACCCATCCGAGCCCCCTCCGCCCCTCAAATCTCCCCCGAACGCTCCAACAATTAGATCATTTGTCCGTCTATTATCTCAACACCTGCAAGAAAATCTGTCTCAATTTTCCTCTCTGCTTCTGATCTGGTCTCCCTCCCGTCTTCCTCTTTGGCCCCACCGAGATGCTGGTTCGGCCCCAAGCAGCTTCTGTCTCTGTCAGGAGGCTCCTGGGTGCTGCCATCCCACCATGCATTGTGCCCATGCCAAGAGTCTGTGCCAGTTCACACCCCTTTAGCACCGAATACTTGTCGTGACCCTGCCTTTTCTTTTCTTTTGCACTCTTTGGAGGCCCCTGTGCCAAACACACACAGGGCTCAAGTAGGGATACACAAAAAACATCTCTCTCTCGTTCCTTTCACTCAGAGCCATAATATTCACTTTAGTGAGGACCAGGAGGGGCTGGAACAAAGAGATCTTTGGGGTTGGGCAGTGATTCGTTATAGTCTCCATAACCACGGTTTACAGCAGCTTTCTTTTGAAACGCTTGACATTTTACTTCCTATTCCTTAGATATAGTCGGCGGGTACAGTGCGTCATCTTTGTTTGACTTTATCACACGTAAAGAGCCATTTTCACTCGGTTTAATGTCATCGCCTAGGTAACCAGCAGGTTTTTGGCAACAACACAGACACAGCCAATTTGTCAATGGAATGTGTGAAGTGTCAATATGAATCTACGTGACCTCTCTGGACCTCATTCAGGAGATAATTTTTCATATGCATATGAGAATTTTTGGTGTATTACTTTCTCACACTATTTT
>JAJHUR010137456.1:0-19325 GCA_027495735.1 Lutjanus campechanus | reverse complement strand
ACAGCCAGTGACAGATTGGAAAGAGGCTCCAGTTTAGGGGTCCAGAGGAGTGAGGAGGAGGAGGAGGATAAGGAGGAGGAGGAGGAAGGGGAAGGAGGAGGAGAGGTGAGGGCAGAGAGCTTGTTTTGTGGGAGCAAAACAGTTGGGGACCGATGGATAGATGAAGAAATTTGAGCTGTTCTTACAGTAGGCACTCGAAGCCTCTTGGGGTGTTGCTCCTGGTTACTCCAGGGCTTTCTGAACAGATCTCTGGCAAAATGAGAAATGCGTTCACTCTTTCGCCAAATATAATAATAAGATTTCAGTTCTGGTTGATTTGCTGACACCTGTGGCTAGTGTGTGGTTTAATACTACAGGACCTGTTGCGCAGCTTCTTTGTCGGGAATACAACAAAGGAGCAACTGGTGTGTCTGTCTACAGCGCAGTCAAATAAGTGAGGAGGAAATGTTCTGTTTGCATGAGCACTAACTTAATGCAGCTGCGACATGACGTTAGGAGAGTAAGGCTGATATCAATGAGAGAGAAAATTACAAACAGAAATGCTGAATTACATACATGCATTGTTTCCTGAGAATCCCTTTTGCATAGATGGGCAACTTGAATCCTACAAGAGAATGGAGGACTCCACCACTAAAAATGCCATTTTTCCCTGGTTAAATCTGGACTAAGTCATATGAAACGTATGACTTTGTATGTTCGTCTGATTGGTTGAACATCTACTCAGTTGCATCCAGATGCAACTGAGTCTGCGCAGTAGTCTGCGCTCCTTGGAAATCAGTAATGAAATGAGAGATCCCAGACAACAGTAATTCACATTTGAGACTAATTAGCATTTGTGAATAAGTCTGATGATGCCAGTTTGTTGTTTGATATTTAAAATAAATACTTTGTTAAGGTTGGGGAAACACTGTGGTAAGGGTTAGGTAAGTTGGATGTTTTGTTGATCCAGCTAGACCCCTGTGCATTTTTTACACCCAAATTAGCGTGTATATACAGGTTTTTGAAGCATGGCTGAACTCGCTAAAAACAGGCAATTGACCCTTTTTTCCACTGCCAGTGAAAAAATTTGCCTCTGTCTTTTTTTCTGATCTGCACTGGAAAGCAAAGGCTCAGCCCATGTCTGTGCCGGAGACATTTCTAAAAGTCTCTTTTTGTTCAGCTCTCAGTACTTTTGTAGCTTCTAACTGAATATCTGTGGTTTTAAGTTTAGTTTCTCTCCTCCAGTGCTGTTCTTACTTTTAATTATTTATTTAACTAGTTTCATGTTTGCTTTCAGCTGTATATGAGGCATGTGAAGAAAACCCAGTATTTCCTGATTTTGATGCTTCACAGCTTTTCGATAACAAAGTAATAGTGGGCTTTTATTGTGAGGAATTTATAGGAAATAAAATGTTAATACACCTTGCAACCACAACTTCAAGTGGGTGCAAACTCCGCTGTGCTGGGCTGATGAGTCAAACTGAGTCAACCCAAGCAACACGTGTATGAAAAAGGGAACAAGAGAGAGTCGCAGAAGTTACATATGGAGGTGACAAGCTTACATTGCCTCCACTGAAAAGGTGTGAAAATTAGCATCCAATCATGTGTGATACCTGTTACTACTGCAGAATCATTTGACCCAGGAGTGAATGTCGATAGTACTCTTTGCCATCGAAGGACACGCCTGACATTAGTGTCTGTTTTGGACTGTAAAAGGGGCTTTAGTAGTTTTATAACAAAGTTACTTGACTTCCTACTTTGCTTCCATCATAATTCCCACAGCTGCTAGAGGGCTTTGTCACTTAAATGAAACATATGTCATTTTGGGGGACTTAGACTAGAACAACTGATGCTGCTGTTCTTGGAAAAACGGCCTCATATTTAAAGTTAACGGGTTGGAGTTGACATGAGCCATGAGTTCACAAAAAGTTTTAGGATTTCAACTTTAAAGAATGAGACACAAACAAGGAAACTAACTTGAAGCCACAAGAGATCTTCACACTGCTGGGGCCTTGGGATCAAGTCAAATTGGAGCCCATGACCTGTAATGATTTTTGTACTCGAGGCTCCGTGACATGAAAATGTTTGAGCTCCCCTGCTGTACATACTTATGATGGCCGGGCAGCAGTGTGTCACAGCATGGCATTTATGTTCATGTGACATTATCAAAATGCTCATATGACAGCACACCAATTATGAATCCTGACGAGATGACACCGGAAAACATTTTGCACTTCCACTCTCACTGACATGACCTTTTACTGTGATCCCGCGTTCTTCCGATAGACGTCCCCTCCTGTGCTGCCCTCTCTGTTTCTTTCTTTTTTTTTTTTTTCTATTCATAGCTTCAATCCCAAGGTAAATCCCATTGGGTGGATGCTTTGTCGTGGAAGCTTGTGAATGTTTTCGCTGCGCTGCTGTTATTTATTGCCCGCTGACAGGGCCATGAATTCCGGGCCAAAGTGAAACTCATATTGTTATCAAAAGCATAAAATTCCTATCACTTTAGGTGTCAGAGCAGAGACAAGAAAATGAAACAGGTACTCATAAAGGCAGCGGGTGTCATAAATCAGCTGGTGGGGCCCGAGCAAAGGAGACGCTTGATTAAATAAGGGGAATTAGGTATTTTTGCAAAAGCGGGAAATAACATTGATCTATGCCCCTGTCAGTGGTGCGAGGCTTGACACTATTGTGTATTGTTTATTTTTCTTGTGTATTTATAGTATGTCAGTCTCCCTCTGACTGAATCATATGAGTGAGTGAGAGAAAACCCAGCCTCCTCTGGCTGCCATGTGTGCTGTTGCTGGAAAACTAGGAACAGACATATCCTGGATCTGACTTCTCTGGTTTCCTCAGGAATTGAAACACCGACCATATCCCGTAGCTTTGTTTACCAGGACATATGTGAAATGAGCCAATAGGACTACTGTTTTTGCTACAGCGCCATAGGCATCAAGAGGCAATTTAAGGTCAGTCAGGGGTGAGACACTCCACTCGTTTATACCAGGGTGCAATCAAATTTCATTGCGCTTTACGGAAAATCACTTTCGGCAAATCATTTCTATTTTTCTACTGAGTGTCAGATATCTATTTAATAAGAAGAAGTCTTGTTGTTAGGAAAATGCAATAAATCTTCACACTTTACCAGAAAATTCGAGCACAACAATCCTTTAGTTGTGTAGCCTGTTTCACTACCGCCTTGTACACTCTCTGCAGAATCTGTACCAAGAGTTTGAATTTTCCCCCATGGAACCAGAGTGGCACAAGTACAACAGATAAGATTTAGTAACCCATAAGTAAATACTCCAGCGATTTTACACATTAAAGTCTGTTTAAAGGCCCAGAGCAGAGTTCTGCAAGGGACCAGTTTTGTAAACCTGCACCCACCTGCACCCGCGAGACTGAGTACCAGAACAAACCCCTTACCCGTAATTGACTCAAAGTCAAATCTTGTGATAAAACACACACTGACTTTTCACTCACCAGTGTTCTTGTATCTGTCAATTTATCAAGCACCTGTGCTCCTGCAGCTCTGTTCCTGGCTTGCGGCTATCAAAAGCTAATAGTTTTTTACAATTTTTATAAACAGTAAAGCCACTGACACGCTTACTGTCTGTGATCACACCAAAATTCTTCCAAATGTCCAACTTGGCCTTCGACAATGTATTGTACACAGTTTGCTATTCTCCACTGGCTATTTTTGTGTTTATATCATTCACTTTGATGCACTAGCTAGCAGCCAGCAGCTAGCTGACATCAGTAAAGATTGTGTTGTGGGCATTCACAATAAAAAAAAAATTCTGGCAGCTGATTAGATTTGATATCGTTAGCTAATTTAAATGTTATAAATACTTCACATTTATTTTCATTTCTGACTTCTCCAGGAAAAAAAAACAAAAAACTATACTCCTATTGTACTATTGATTTTTGTTCTCAGCTGTGAATTTCTAAAAGTGAACTTTTCATCCGTTACATTACTTTCATTGAAACACACATTTGAGGGCATTGTGGGTAATGCAGGTGCCAGGTTTTTGCAAGGAAGAGGAATACGTATAATTAAAAAGGCAATGCCTCTTGTTCTGATGCATCGATTTGTATCTTAAAAAAATCTGTGTTATAGGCATGCACTGCTAAATCACTGGATTACAACACAATGTAAACTGTCAAAAAAGAGCTTAATCATTACTTTAAAATATCCCTCCTGCATTGTTTCCAAGGTAAGTAGTGCCTGATATCCAGTGACATTAATATGACTTATTGTCAATGACACATCTCTCTAAAAGCAAATTTTGCAAAGCTCCAGTTTGTTCTCCCTAAATGTATAATTTCAGTAACGTCCCCCACTATGATTTGGAGGTGTCTGCATGGCTGATGGGATCAGCGAACTCTGGAGAGTGGGGTGACGACCTTCCACCCCATCCATCACCCAGTGATGGACATGGGAAGCCGGTCCCTGACAGGTTGGGGTGGGTGGGCGGGGGTGGAGGGTACAAATGGGGTTAAGGATAGGGCTGGAGAGGGATCTCGGTTACGGCAGTATGGTGGCTGGGAGAAGAAGGAGGGGGAGGGAGGGGGAGGGAGAAAAGTGTGGCCAGGATTGAGGTCAGGGATGTATGATTGGGGTATTAGATGGACAACAGCTAGCCTGGTTAAATGTTTGTGTGGGGGGACGAAGATGGATTATCTGACTGTTCATGCATGTCTTATGTGTGACAAATAAACACTACGTCATTTTGCCAGAATCTTTCTTTCTCTAGCTTTTTTTTTTTTTTTACAGTACAGGACATGAAACCGGTTCTCCCGCTGACATTTGTAAAAGAGCAACCCAGACCAATAGAAATGATGAATCTGGTAATCAGGAGCAGTGTCACTCCATTCTCCAAATCTTGCTGAGGTGTAATGAGTCTCTGAGGGCCACTTGTTTCTTACTCCCACTGAAACAAGGACCAACGTCATCAATCTTCACAGCGGCTCAAGTGAAGCTGACTTCTGTCTGAAGGTGCTCCCCTTTGTTGATTTCTTCTCCGGGAGCTCAGTGGAGAGCCCACGTTCCCGTCACACGCCGAGAGAGCGTGCACACGGGTGTGGTAGCACGCTGTGCGGACAATGAACAGCAAACCTCCAACTGACACGGCCAGTATTGAGTGAAACCACGCCGTGAAGCGAAGATGCAAGACACACACACACACACTCACAAATGTCAGTGTGGAATGGGTTCAGTGACATTTGACCCCGCGACCCAAAGGCCTGTCAACACCATATACTAGCATCGTTTTGTGCATGACAGTGTGATCATATGTTTTCCTCTGTCTGACCTAAATGCAGTCATGTCTAGACACTTCGTTCTGCTGCTGCATTGCTTATATTGTGCCTCATGTCAAAAAGTTTGCTTTTTCAGGAAGTTAAACAAGACTCCTTCCCCTCTCCTTTCAGACAGTAGCTTCATGGTTGGCATAGTGAAACCAGGAACAGGCCCAGGGTGATCTGCCCAGTTCACTCTCACTCATAAATCTGCGGTTTCAGTGTTTATTCTTTCTACATTGCTTGTGATTTCATTTTTAAGCAGAGGTGGAAAGACTACTGAAAACCAAGTAGAGCCTACTTTGACTGAAAAATTACACAATTACAAGTAAAATTACTGGTGTTAAAAAATACTCAAGTAAAAACACAAAGTATTCTTTTGAAAAACTACTTGGAGTGTAAGTTATTTTTAGCTGTTGATGTTTATTCAGTCAGAAAGGGGTTTCTGTGTCTGTCTAAATTACTCACAGCTCCTCTGCTGTTCTCATAGTGGTCACTCATCTCTCCAAACCTGTGTCTGCTGCAGCATTGTTTCTTTTTTGGTCCATATGTCATGGTTTTCATTGACCCATTTAGCTTAGATATAAAAATGCGGATGAAAGTTTTGGATTTTAATTCAAATTGCAGGAAATGCAGGTGTACCTAGTAGTAAAATATGACTTTAAAATCTCCATGAAGTTGAGATCAATGTTTAACAATTTAAAAAAAAAAGTTGTTTTGTAGATATTCTGTCATATTTTTGATGGTATTGTTGATGACTATACTAAATTTATGTCTACTGAAATGCTTTCTCACTTATAAAGAGAACACATCCATTCACCACAGAGGACTGGAGTGTTTCTTGGGGGCCTCATGGTAAAAAAGGACAACTATTAAATTTTATTCACAGATTTGGGTGAAACTGGATCATATTTTATGGATAAAATATTCTCTAGTTTCCCCTCTGGTGTCCTCTGGCTGCTCCGCCTCAACCATCAGTTATTTAATTACAGAGTTTTCCTAATGGACAGAGGGCTTTAGCTTGCTTGTTGCTGAAAGTAGTTTACTGTAGCTGTTAGCTGTTAGCATGGCAGGCCACCGAGATGAACACATCCACTGAGACTGACAGGGAATACAGTACCAAGGTCGTTTACAGTTTCCTGATGGAAAGTTAGCTTTACTTGTTGCTCAAGTAACCGCTAACTGCTGTTAGCTCGGTTAGCAATGACTCAGCCCCAGGGGTTCAAACCCAGCAAGTAAATAACGTCAGTACTGTGGTCTGTTTGGATATTAATTCAAACTGTAGACCAACACAGTAGTAGTACACCCATTGTTTTAAACGGTTGAACTTCTGAAGTGCGTCGGACTTCCTTGATGTGGCTTCTTCGACCTTGTTTCAATTTAGGAGTGTCAAATGAGGACTAAAGCTTTTTTATTCAGTCACAGTACTGGTTTGGAGATAGGTAAAAGGAATTTAAAAGGCATGCATGTTAAAAATTGGGTGCTAAAAGGGCTGCAGCACCACCAAAAACCAGTTTAAAAAAGAAATACTCACAACAGAGAGAGCAGAATGGATGGAGCGCTCATGTTGATGAGCGGTGTGACAGAGAGGCAGCGTGTGAAAAAGGACAGAAGTGATAATAAAAACTTTTTTTGATCATGAATCCTAATGTGACTGTATAGTTCTGTGGTGTACAGTATCTGTGAAGTATGGACTACACTTTAGACTGGAGTCTCTGTTACAGTGTCAATACCTAGTTGTAACCCCTGTTTTTAAGCGCAGTTTTTGTTGTTTCTCTATACATGTTTTGCCAAACATGTGTACCATGATGCAAATAAGGAGACTATCATGTCTTAATGCCAAGATTAGACTAAATCTTATTCTGTAAACAAGGATAAGCTTCTGTTATAACCCGACAAACAACAGGGATTGACACAGATACTGTATATTATAATCTTCTGGAAGATTTACGCTGATTGATCCTGTTGTTTCTGACTTTCTTCCTCTATTCATCAAAGTATTTGTGCAAACGACTACATATGTCTTTCTCATGTATGGGGGTGTGCGTGTGATCTGTTGCTGCCAGTTCATGTTGTGGTGTGGTCTGGGTGAAACAACAAGCTGCCCTTGCTTGCCTTCTGCTGGCCAGGGCCTCAGTGGGATGGGCAGTTTGTGAAATGACAGGACATGCCAACAAATTGCATCACTTCTGCCTCTGTGGCCGAGGACAATGGGCCACCATATGCCGAAGTGAGGAAATGAATGGATCTCATTTGTGCTGGCACCCTGAGCCCCCGCTCCCCCCGACCCTGCTGGGGCCTCCGTGGCACCGAGGCCGACACAGACAGACGAGCCCACCCTCTGCCACGCCGCCGTGCTGCTGTCCACCACAGGGTCCCAGAAGCCAACTCCAACAAACACATTATTGGATTTGTTAGCTGATGTATGGAAATCAATAAAAGAAGATAAATCAGTTGAGTTATTTTAACATTTTCTGAAGAAGAGCTTAGATGAAATTTTTTTAAACAGAATTTTAAACAGACTGTAATGGCAGGGTTATCAGTATTATACTTTTTAAAAGTTTGTTGGATTATTTTGGAAGAAAAAACATATTAATCACATTTGATGGGTCAGTTATGCAGATGTTACCTGTTTTTTGCAGATGAATATACAGGACGTGTCTACAAAAGAATCCCATATTCAAATTTGTGTTTATCTGTGTCTTTATTTGTGTGTGTGTGTGTGTGTGTGTGTATTTGTGTGTGTGTGCAGAGGCCTGGGATGATAGCAGATGATTAAGGAGTGGCTGCTCTGTTGACATGAGATACTAATGAGGATGAAATGAGAAGGTCAGGGCTCGTCTCCAGGAGGGGGACACCCCCCTCTTCCCATCACCACCACCACCACCACCACAACTCCCCCCACCCTCCCCTCTTCTGTCCTTGTACCCCCCGGTTGCCTCCCTCCTCAGGATGGACGGCTAATCCTCCTCTTAATCGGCACAGACCAGTACACACACTTGTATTCACACACACACTGACACAAACACACACGTATACACTGAGGCGCCTCTGATCAGGCACTCTGCATCTTCATAATGGAGGTAATTAGCAGCTCAACAAGGCTAGCTCAGCATTATGATTAGCACCTCTTTTTGAGCGCACTCTAAATCTGACCAGCATGGCCTCTGCTGTCAATCTATTCTGTTCTGCACTGTGAATAAAGCAGACATCCAAATGTTTATTATGGAGTAGATTAATGCTATATTCTTATTTGAAAAATGTTTTATTTTAGTCATTACCTTTTAATTTTATTTAAAAGACCAAGACTAAGTTGCACCACAAGATTAATTTAATCCAAGATTAGTTTGCATCAGAGTTTAGCAAAACTAGGATTCAAATGAGTAAATTTAAAATTAAAATGAAGCATAGCTCTGTTGCACTATTAAACTCACTAATCCAATATTACCGATGTAAAGCAAAATTAAATGAAGTTTAATCATTACAGAGATGCTTGCTTATTCATATTAAAATAAATAAAAAATAAATTTGAGTCATTTCCTTGTGAGTATAAAACATGAAGAGACACTGTTCAGCTCTCAATATTTCTTAATATAACAGTACATTGTTTTCCAGCTGGCTAAAAAGTAAACAAAAAATAGAATGTTACATTGTCTTCTAGTGAGCTAAAAAGCTAAAATATTTATAGCTACATTGTAAAAAGTAAACAAAATGTGACATTGTTTGCAAGCTAGCTAAAAAGTTAGTTAGCCTAGTTAGCCCACTCATGATGGCTCAGCAGAGAAGGTCTAATTTATCCCTCTTTCAGAAAAACTTGTTGGCCGAAATGCAATATAGCTGAATAATTGAGGATTTTTTTTAAAGAGAGGGCAACGAAATTAAAGTTAAACCGTGATTTAATCTGGTTTTAAAATGTATCCTTGTTGGTGCAACCCAGCCCAAAACAGTCCTATTAGCCACTGGAGGCAGTGTTGCTTTTTAAACCCAGTCCGACATCAGTGGTTTGACCCAAGCAAGAAAATGAGCAACTGATGCTGGCAGCCCAATAAACTCAAAACATCCCCTTTTAAAACACCAAGAGGTCCAATACAAAGGCACATGCAATAATGAGTATCGTTCAAATGTGTTAATTTTATTCAAAAGTCATGAACATGTTCAAAATGTTGCATTTTTGGGGAGTGGCTTCAACACGACTTCTACATGAAACATAGCACACAATTTAACTACATGACAAAAATTGCAACTTAAATATCTTTGGAGTGATATTTTCTGATTTCAGGGTGATTCATAGGTCACGCAGCTGTCAGTCATCACCAAAATAATCAAGGGCTGATGCAGCGATGGAGGAATGTAAAGATAGGACATCCAGACAAAGGTAGGAGTGATGGCCGTCCAGCGATGCAGCACAGCGACCTGTGTGAGCGCAGCGGAGCTCTTATTAATGGAGGTGTGAGGGTCTCTATCAGCATAGTGAACTGTTGACCCCGACAACGGGAAGGAAGTACTCGGCCAGCTGCACGCCATTTTTCATCTCTCTGATAGACCTCAAAAGAGAGGCGTGGAGGGGAAGAGAGAGAGAGAAGGGAGACAGAAGAGAGGGAGAGAAAAAGGGGGCGGGTCCAATAATAAAAAGAAGTTGGCCCTGTGAAGTGTGGCGAAGTGTTAGATGGTGGCCTCCTAAGCTGTGACCCCTGTGATTTTAAAGAGCGTCGAACTCACCTCGTTAATCAAAGGCTGATGCGTATCACCCCCCCCCCCCCCCCCCCCCCCTTACACCCAAAACCCCACCTCAGCCAGGTCCTTATTGCACTTTGTCATTTTTCACAAGAGGGTCATGAGTAGATAAGGATCCTCAGGTTGCCACCAGCTCAAGAGACAAACTGAAAGGTGTGTTTGATTTTGTGTGTGTGTGTGTGTGTGTGTGTGTGCTTGTGTGTTTGCATCAATTAAAGGGAGAAGATCAGGATCAAGATCAGGGTCCGTGTGAAGGTTAGGTTTTGCAACACTTTATGACATAGTGCCATATATCAGCACTTATTAAAGAGGAACTCGATTTCACATATCCTGTTTACAGGCCCTCTGGACTAACGCTGCATATACAGCAACATTACACTGTTTTTACATCAAAATTAGTGTTTATATGCAGGTTTTTAAGACATGTTTGCCTTTCTGTTTTTTTTTTTTCTCTGATGTGCACTGGAAAGCCTCATGTGTGCAGGTGAGCAGAGAGAAAGTTTTTTAAAAATGTCTGGTTGTTCAACTCTCAGTACTTTTGTAGCTTCTAACTGAATCTGTGTGGCTCAAAGTTCAGTGTCTCTCAACTGATAGGAGTTGTGTTCAGTTACTGCAGATGAAAACCCAAACTTTCCTGATTGTGTTGTAATTAATACTTGGATAACAAAGATATCTAGTTAGATATGTAGTTAGATAGTTAGATATATCTAAATATTATCTAGTTAGATAATATTTAGATAACAAAATAACAGGGGACTTTTATTGTGAAGAATTTATTGGAAGTAAAACTGTGCTTGATTAAATACAAGCGCTTCTTCACTTTATGCACACCTTGAATCAACCCGAGTCGAGCCAAGCCTCACAAGTGTACAAAAAAAAAAAAAGAGAAAAACAGTCGCAAAAGTTACTGACAGGGGCGACTGGTCTTCATTGCCCCTGCAGACAAAAGTCAGATGTTGGTGGGTGTTAATGGTTTTTCTGTCCAGTGTAAAAGGGATTAAAGCCCTGGTTGAGCAACTGAGCGGTGGGTAAACATTTTATTTCATATAAACCCTTCACAATAAAAGTGCCACGTTATTTTGTTGGCTTTTCAGTGGCAGAAATTCAACACGACAACTACAGTAAAATAAAGCACATACCTGAACATACAAACAGTGATGCAGAACAAAATCTAAACTTCAAACCACAGAGATTCAGTTAGAAGCTACAAAAGTGATGAGAGCTGAACAATCAGAGACTTTTTAAAACACCTTTCTCTCTGCTATCCTGCAAAGATATGAGTTAATTCTTGGCTTTCCGGCACACATCAGAAAAAAAAACAAAAAAAACAGAAAGGCAAAGTTGTCTACTGGCAATGAGAAAAGGGTCAGTCGCCTATATTGTCGCATTTAACAAAACTGCATATAGACGGTAATTTTGGTGTAAAAGTGGTATTATAAACTGCCAAAATGAGCAAGAGATAGGGCTGTAATAAACAAGGAAACAGTCTCTAATTTTACTCTTGTGTGAGTCTATGTTTGTAATTTGTCATGTAAAGATTCCAGTGTAAATCACTTACCACATTTCGGTGAAACTGCAGTTCTTATAATAGAACTTTCGTGCAAATCAGCGCTCAGGAGTAATGTTTCTTTGGCATGCGATTTCCCGTCCTCCTGGGCGTCTCATTTTCCTCTTCCTCCTGTAACAAAAAAAAATTGGAGGCAGTGAAATTTATAGAGAAAGGTTTTGAAAGCATGTTTGGTGCAATCAGCAAGCTTTGCTCTGTTTAATCAGGAAGTGAAAATATATATTTATAGATGCTAAAAAAAAAAAAGTTACACAAGTTTGCATTCCCAATTTCTGCAAATCAAACAAAACCAAAATATGCTCTAACTTCATAAATATGCCGTGGATTAAGTGTTGCTTCAATCCAGCGTGGTGATTGCTCTGTTTGATCAAGAGCGAGGGAAAGAGAAGAGTGTGTGAGAGAGAGAGGGAGAGGAAAAATGAGCCTGCCAGTGGTTAATTGAGCATACAGATTCCTAATGTGTCAGGCGGTGGCCTCGCAGATGAGGGATGGCACTTTTTTACGATGCATCTTCCTTTGTTTCCTCTTTAAGGCTAATGAAGTCGGCCTTCCAGTCGCCACCTGGGCCAGACACTCAGACACCAGAGACACTCTCACATCCCATTCACAAAGTCCTAACAGCGAGTCATCATCTTCAACACTACCTCCTCCTCCTCCTCCCCTGCCCCTCCTTCCACCCTCAGCCAGCCCAAAGACAAATACACACACATGCAATGACACACAGGCGTGCTCGTGCACACGCTGTATGAGAATGCACACGCACACACACACACGCACAAGAGTCGGGTTATTAGCTGGACGTTTGTGATAAACTCACACTCTGGGCTGATGTTTACAGCATATTCATTATCAAAGCCGCAGACCTGTTTATTTTTACTGTCTCAAAACAGCAAGCATCCATTATCCAAAGATTTTTTTTTGTCTCTCTTGGTTGTCTTTTTTTTTCCCTACATGCCTTTAGGTCACCCACTAATGAGCTTAACACTGAGGAAACGTGGAAGCGATTAGACGAGGCTTGGCTGTTTGAGCAACGGGGTGATGATATTGTACCTTATGATTACACACATTTATATCAAGAGAAACAAGAGTAAGCTGGAGGGACTGCGGCTTCTTCCAGCTACACGTCTACTTGGGTTTTCTTGTATGCGAGCAACTAGTGAGTGATGATCTATGTGGTTGGCAGCCTCACACTTCCTCCTTATCCTTGTTCTGCTTTAGCAAGGTTAGCGTAAACCTCCTTCAGCGCCTCTTGTCTCTTTTGCTGTGGCAGCTCACAGGCCAAGTAGTTCTGGTCACCCAAACATGTTCAAGGTGCTCCATGACCATATGTTTGCTCATTGGGGAGCGGAGCAGGGAAGGGCTGCATTCTATGACCTTCACCCAGGTTGAGCAATGAATACTCCAGGCTCTGCTCGCTTGGGTTCATGCCAGGTGAACACTGTAGTCGAGCATCCCAGACATGCAACCGGAGCCCAGCGAGCATTTGATGGCTACAGCACGGGCAGGAACACAGAAGGTGGAGAAACAGAGCAGGTGGGAAACTAGTTCTCTGCTTTGTGGAGATCAAAATTGTCCTAACTAGTGTTTAATGGGTGGTACAATTTTCTAAACCAGCAGAGGGCCATCAGACAGCCCTTCATCTGATGTGAACATGAGATGAAGTTGTAATGACAAGGTTTCCACTTACAGCAGCATACTCACATATGTGCTTGATCTCACGAATATTTTAAGTAGATATTCAGTGGAAAAAGAATCCAAAACAATGGCTTACTTTTTGGTGGTATTCAACATCTACTGCAGAGCTTCTGTTGGGAAACAGTTCCTGTTTATCTGTGAAAATAAATTATTTGTTTCAAATAAAAAAAAAGTTGGTGTCGAGGCAGCTGTAACATTTTAACTGAATTTTAAAAGACAAGCTGAGATAATTTGTAATAATTCAAAACAAAAATAAACATTTATAATAAAAAAAACTTGATATTAAATTCAGCTGAACTTGAGAAAACATTTTCAATTGGCTTAAGATATTAAGTTTAACCAACAACTCTTCAGTCATAAATTTTAAGTTGACAGAAATTGAAAAGACAGGTTGAGGGAATTTTGTAATGGTTTAAACGAACAAACTTTTCTAGTCAAATAAACATGATATTTATTCAGCTGTACTTCAGTAAGCTTAAAATATTAAGATGAACCAACAGCTCTTCATTCAAACTGACAAACATTACAAACAAATTGGACAAATTTGATTTCATTTTATATTTTCTCAATTTAAAAAGCCAGTTCTTCATGTTAGAGCTTTTATCTCTCAAACAGTGCATGCTGGGAAGCCGGCTAATATGCTGGTCATGTTTCTTTAGAAGCGTGATTTAATGAGTTGATTGAACTCTGTGCAGCACGTTCATTAAACTCATCATATCGAGTCAAAAAACTATAAGTTAGAAGAAGTTATGTTTGCAAGTTCTGAAGTGTTTTAAAAATAAATACTTGAAATTATTAATTAATGTGATTAATTAACTTGAGTCAATACAATTTGTATATTTACATCAAGTTAATGAGAAAAGATGAGTTGATTCCACTAAATTCCTCCATGATTATTTTTGCACAATGATACGACATGGTGTGCATTGCACACTCTGTCCTGTACTTTCCCTTTACTTTAAATCAAAACCCAACTTCCATTTTGACTTGTTTCATTATATGATATCAATTCCCTATTCAGTAATATTCAGCTACAGTAGCAGCAGTTCCCTGTTTTAGTTCTCTAGGCTGCAGACAAAAGCGTTGTGGTTTTAGAAGCATTTGGTGCCAGGGTCCTAATAATTATCAGTGATTTTTAGTTTCAGATTTAGCACTTTAAAGACCAGAGTCAGGGCTGAAAATAAAAATATATGTTTAGGCCTAAAAATGCAATAATTAATTGTATCTTCTTTAAAGTATATATTGTGTTTAATACTGTAAATAGAAATACATCAGGACAATATTAGTGACTAAGATGAGAGATAATATAAGCTACCACCTTATGTAGGCCCTTTAAGTCACATGTCTCTCTTAAATTTACTGATATAAAAATCACAATAGCCGACATAATTTAGTACAACAGTTTTTGATTTTTTAAAATATAATATATGCAATTCTTTATGAAATTTAAAATTCGTATCATTCTGTATAAAACCTTTCCAATATTTTTAAAATATTTACTCATAATTTCAGTTCACGCTGAAGCTTTAAAACCACGTTAGTTAAATCTCATTGTTCTGCAGTGGAGTTCCCTTACATTATCTGAATTAATTGCTTAGTTTTAAGCTCTTTTAACACACACTCCTTGAATTATACCATCTGCATGGGTGCAAAATAAACAACAGATTAAACCTGCGCTGATAACTCAAAATGTCTGCGTGGTTGCGTCAACAAGGGATCTTTATGGGGAGGGAAAGGGCTGAAGGAAAACGCCATTACTCTCCAGATAATTTAAACATGTGTTGGCATTTATCTTGGTGGTCCATGTCCGAACACTAATGACAAACTCTTGTTATTAGTGGACTGAGTCAAAGCCAAAGGCATGCCCACCCAAAACTTTAATCCGTTAATGTTCCCTGCTCTCTAATTTGGTATTAGGAAAAAAATACACTACATGCATATGTACAGTAGTTCTTCAAAGTAGTATAAATACAGAGGAACACATATTGGACATGGCTTGTGTTTTTGCTCCCCCCCAGTCTGTCTCTCTCCATACCAGTCCTCCACCATCAAACTTTATTTTCGTGGGAAGATTAAATATTTCTGCTTGAGAACACCCTTTAAACTATGAAATGACTGCTGTCACTGACAGACAGACCCCCCTGTACACACACACACACACACACACACGCACACACACACACACACACACACCACGCTCCCCTGATTTTGGATGGATAGATGGTTGGGAAGAGGAGGAAGGAGGGGATGGGAGGTGGGGCGGGGGCTGAAATATATAATCTCCTGAAAAGAATGAGGCCCTCTGGGATTTTCTCAAAGTGGCCCCTCTTTGCGCAGGGGCTGGGGGAGAGTGGGTGAGTGCTGGTGGTGGTGGGGTGGGTGGGTGTGTGTGTGTGGGGGGGGACTACAACATGGCCACTCCACACTGTAACCTGAGCCAGAAGGGGGCCAATCTGTCAAATAATTAGCTGTTGCCCGGCACAAAGGTTTTATTTGCAGGAATTTCATCGAGGCAGGATTGAATAATATGTCTGTGTATTGTGCGGGGTCATGGGAACATCATCTCTTACTGGTGGGCCATAAAAGACGGCTAAATGATAATGAGAAAAGGCTCGGGTAATTCAATTCCTCAAGCGTTGGTTTCCATCTTTCTCCCCCTCCTCTCCTCTCCCCCCTTTCTCTCAGTCGTTCTGTCCTTTCTCTCTGCTCAGCTAATTGCGGAACTTCGTGTTGATGTTGAAGTGATTTTGTTCAGTGTGCAGGGAAACACACGCTGATGCATGATTTAAAGGGACAGTTCACCCCACAATCAAAAATACATATTTTTCCTCTGGACTGTAGTGCTATTTATCATCTAGATTGTTTTGCTGAGTTGCAGAGTTTTGGAGATATCAGCCATAGAGACATTTGCCTTCTCTGGAGACAGATTTAGCTTTTTACCAAAAATCATGACGGCATTACTCAAAATAATCCACAGACTTCGTTGTGAGCAGTTTCATATTTTCTTCCAACCATTGCCCCCTGATTCCAGAGGTTTGATTTTGTATTTTTGCATTGTTTGCAAATTCTCCGAGGTATTTAAGATTAGTAGGACCTGATAAGTATAAAACATTGCCATTGTCTCTGAACAGGATGATGGCTTTGGCTAAAACAAGATTGCAAACAGTGCTACATATCTTAAAGTCTTTGATTTGAAGATTTTGTCCTGCTCCTCCTGGTTTTAACCGGCTTGCTCTATACACCAAACCTATTATTACTCCTAATATTGTAATCAGCAATCTGTCTGCTTTTGACGGAGAAATACCCTGAAAATGTGTCTCATAACAAATAAAAAAAAAAAAGATTTGTAACACATGCAAGAACTGTTACTCTTCGAAACTTTTGGCTTCTTCCTCGGTCTGTTTTCTTATTTTTACACTTTGACTTTGCATGAACAGAAAACTTTATAAAGTCCAAATATCCCAACAAATACTTTCTAATTAGCAGTGTCCTAGCCTGTTACTAATGCTGAAATTTGTCCAATTTGTATTATGTATCAAATGTTAATAAGCATAAATATGAGCCAAATAATCTGACAAAATTTTGCAATTTTTAAAAATGATAAATGTATTATGCTTTGGCTACCACTCGATAGCACAGCTGTGTGTCTACTAATCAGGAGAGCAGGTCTAAGTTAAGCAGAATTAAGTTTATGGTGGGGCAAGTTCAAAGTGTACTGTCCAGGAGAACAGAGAAGAAGTATTCCTTCATGAAACTGCTAACAACAAGGTCTGTGGATTATTTTGAGTAACTGGGTCATGATTTCTGGAAACAGACGTTGCTTTTAAATCTTTCAAATCTAATGTTTCAAATTTTTTGGCGCTTGGATCGTTGTGATTCAGGCGCCAAAAAATTTGAAACATCTAATTCCATTATATCTCCAAAACATGGCAACTCGCATCAAAACAGTCTGGATGGATAAATAGGCAAGAGAAAAAAAAAATCATGAATGAACAGTTGCCCTTTTATTTTACAATGTGAATATATAAACAAGCAATGAAAAGTGATAAATAAATAAATATCTGAATAAATAACTGAACGAATAAGTGGATGAATGAATAAATAAATAAATAAATAAATAAATAAATAAATAAATAATTAAGCAGACACAGAAAGAAAGAAACACTTCCTAACAGATTATATCAAATATTTTATTCAAATACCTTTAATATTTTATTGGTATATTGATTACTGGAACATAAATGAATAGATAATCAGTTGGATCTGCCTCCCACTCTCAAACACACCGGCTCAGTTGTCTTTTTGTACATTGACCCCTGACCCCTGAGAGCAGGCAACCAGGAAGTGGATAGTGTTAAAAGGGATTGATTGGTTTGTGGTCTATAGATGATTGTTTATATCATTCCATACTGGAGGTTTGACCTTTGGCGACCCCTCTGCGGGCCAATCCGCTGAGAGCCATGACCTGCATCCATTTGCAACAGCGCTAATTAGCTTTGACGGGCCTGGGTTTTTGCGTCGGGGTTGTAAAATGAAGCCCTGCAGTGCCCTGATTGAAGAAAGACGCGGCGCGGCTACTCCACTTCATGCCTACCATTTCCTCCTGCCCCGAATGTCAAACACATTAAACTTAATGTACCAGCAAATCTTACTCAATTATTTGTATGTTGTTGAGGTGTGTGTGCACGCGTGTGTTTATGTGCGTGTCTGGTGGCCCTAAATGGTGTTCATATGTCAGTGTATGTTCAGCTGTCTGAGCACACTCAAGCATGCTGGTGTTTACATGTAAGAGGGGGATGAAGCGGGAGAGGCAGAGTTTGTCCATGTGGGATGAGGTTAGACGTCCTGCAACACATTGCAGAGGGATGAGGAAACTTGCTTTTAAGTAAAATAATTGGATTATTGCATCCTGTGATCTCGCTAATTATAATGAAAGCAAGCTTACAATTTTCCAATTATTATTCTATGCCGATTCTGTTCCTCTCTAATAAAGAGGAGCACTGATGCAAAACAAAATGCCAGGACTCCATTTCCTGCCTGTGCCTTAGAGCTATTCAGAGATGAGGGACGTACACACCCTCCAAATATCACCCCCAATACCCCACATAAAGCATCTGCCTACAGAACATACACAGCCCCCCCCCCCCAGATAACACGTGATAGCATGCAAATTGTTGCCATGTACAGTACGCTTTCTCTGGATTAAATACAGATATATTAACCTCTGGTTCTATGTATAGTAACATAACTTTATATCTCTTGTAGAGATATAAAAGTGAGACAAACCAGTTGTGTTAATATAAAGGGATTGTTTGGATGATTTGAAGTGAGGTTGTATGTCTACTCTATAGTCAGTGTATTACCTGCAGAAGATGGCGGTCGACGAGCCTCATGTTTGGAGAAGCAGCAGCACCATCATTGTAGGAAGCTAAGCAATGTACTACTGTGGATAGGGTTGGCAGCAAAATGTATTTTAGTCACCTAAAGAAATCAGTTTAAGTTTACCTTTCTGTAAGACAGCCTTTTTCAAAGAGAAACCGCTGTTATAAAAGCCACATGTGGCTCTCTCTAAAGCGGCCAGACTCCACTGACAAAATTAATCATTTTACCTTGCAGAATACAGGAGTTGCTGGACTACCACTGCCTCGATTGGTTAGTTTGTTTGTGCTGTAAATATCATCATCATCATCATCATCATCATCATCATCATCATTAAAAATTGACCAAAATGGAGCTGGACTGGAAATTATTGATCTGCCATTACAATACAGAAATCCAATATAAAATTCTTGAACTTCATAATATCTACATCAGTTTGAAAGTGTGTTAAATCAAAAGAACAATATACAGAATAGTTTATGTGGTTTATTCTCTACTGTGTCCTTGGTTACCAGGCATCAAACCGACATGAGTCACTGACTCTGTCTCTGACAAATCATTGTATTCAATCTCCTCCCCTCGCAGTATCTTCCACTCTCTCCCTGCTCCTCCTCCTCCTCCTCCTCCTCCAAACACACACACACACACACACACACACACAAACATCAAT
>JAJHUR010137455.1:0-41940 GCA_027495735.1 Lutjanus campechanus | reverse complement strand
GTAACAGTTTTCATACGTCAGTGCGGGCTCACTATGTTGCAAAATCTTGCTAATGAGTTGGTAACATTTATAACCGGCAAAAGAGAGCCTTATTGTAAAGTGTAAAATGGCGCATGCTGAAAAATGTCAAGGTAAACAACGTCGCCAAAGCTTTAGTGTATGGATCTGGTGATTTGATATGTTAATTCAATGCCAAATAAAACTTTCTGACTTTAGCTAGAGGCAAACCAAACAAAAAACTGAAGGCAAACAAGAACTACCTCAGAAAAGTGGACCATATAACCAAGCGAAAATGTCATCTGTGTTGCTGGATGCCAGAATTGAAGTAGTAATGCCTCAAAATTGACATTTTATCACAAACTATCTACCACTGGCGATCAGAAAACTGAGGACAACAATGGCTAAACGTGATAAAACTAAAGCTGGGAGATGTGTGTGAGTCGTCACTAAATAAACAAAATGAACTCAAAAAATGCCAAGAAAGAAAATATCCTGACACCAGGTTTCCTCATTAAACAGAAAAATAGAACTGATCACCTCTTAAATCCACGCTTCCCTCTTTTGCCGAACCAAGACCAGCTTTAATTGCCTTGTTAACTCCACAAAATTTCATTCTAACTCAACAGACAAACAAAATATAACTCACCAGAACTGTCTTGGTCAGGTTTTCCACTGGTCCAACAATCACCAACTCTGGTTTTGTGAAAATAAATCCTTAATCCACCACGTTAGATGTGAAAATTGTCTGGCTTTACAGGCTGCTTTCTGTTCCGTGCAACATCATCCGACTCAGTGTGTGCGCGTGCTGTGCCACTGACTGAGAGTACGCGTGTCACTTGTGCAGATATCAGCAAAATTACATGAAAAAAAAAAGCCCAAAACCAGTGACCGGTGACCAGACGTTGATATATTCGTCTAATCCAAGGAAAGATGGTCCATCCATTGAGTGAGTGTGTACTGGTCGGTTAGTTCATGTGAACTTTTTCAAATGACACTCGTGGTCTCGGGGAATGAGTAAGCTCATGTTTTCTTTAGCCTTTGTTAAGAACCATGCGAACAAGACCTGCTCCGCCCAGCTCTGTTCACAAAAGAGTCATAATGTTAACCAATTAAGATAAGAAGATATCTGCAGTATGTATGGTGGTTAAATGGTAGTAATTAGGGGTGCAATGGATCACAAAATTAACGGTTCAATTGTATTTTATATATATACATATTTATATATGTGTATATGTATATAAATTACAACATAATAATAATAATACTGTATACATGATGTGTCTCTATGATGACAGCATAGTTACACCAGTGAACATGGCTGAAGTCACCGCTTGAGGCGATATGGCAACTTCAGTCGCTCTTCACAGAGATGCGCTGCAGAGTAAAACAGCGTGCATCTGTCCTGCTTTTTACTGCGACTCTGCATTGAGATTTAAGATATTATTACTTCTATAAAAGTAACAGTACCAGTAAAACTGTGTTTCACACTATCATGGTTACATTTAGTTTGTTCACATGCGTGCCGAACCATGAGGGGCGATCCGTACGGAACATGGGACAACTGCGATCTGTTGTACTCCTACTAGTAACTTATTATAAAATATCTGATGAAGCTCACAGGCATAAATGCTGGCTGATAGAGATGGAAAAGTATGTAAGTAATGAGATCTAAGGCTTAACAGTACAGATAAATGTGGGCTCACTGTTTGGCAAGCAACAGGTCACTGTCACTCTTTTTCATCTAATGTTTTGTAACAGCTTTGATCGGTATAGAACTGGATATATGACGGTCAGGGCTGGTCATGTTGTCCCAACCTTTTGATTCATATGGTTGATCACTATAACAATGATCATTATAAGAGTTTTCCACTGTATTAAATTGCAATTTTAACTGTTTTAACTGAGATTTCTTGCTTTTAGACTAGTTGGCTATAAATTTCAGTTTAATGATGGGATGGGAACATCCCCATTGTAAAGTGGTACCAGACAAGCTGCCTTGTTTACTGACTGATTGCACTGACTGACATCTGGCAGCCTGAGTGAACGTTCTTCTTGCTCTAATGGCCATTATCCAACCAAACAGCAGAATGACTGTCTGTGTGGTCCATCTTTGACCACATTTTTAGGCCAGCTGCCTGACTGTATTGACTGACCTGCTGGCTTGCTGACTGGTTGGCTGACCTGCACTGAAATGACAGAGAAGTCAGAACTGGCAGGCTGACTGAATGACTGCCCCGGCTGGCGGGCTGACTCTCTGACCACAGTGACTGAGCGCGGGCCAGAACCGAGCCGGTTTTCTGGTTCCAGTGGGTGAGTCAGACTGTAGCTAAACCCATTCACCTCTGGAGGCTTGCGGGCAAATGCTGGGTACAGAAACCTGGGAAATTCAAACATTTCACTTCCAAACAATAGTTTCAACCTGCTGAGTTGTGTGTGTTGGAGCTGGCAAAGCAGCCTGCCAAAACCTAAATGTGTTGGCGTGTGCCTACTCCACATGCCCCACCAAGAGATTAAGTTGGCAGTTTTTTGATTTATTTCACCTTTACATAACCAGGGTGCTGTTATTAAGTGCCATCGACAGAAAAAATATTTGGAGACTTGACCGTAACGCCAGTAAGTAGGGAAAAAGTATGAAGAGAGCTGGTCTGAGTTGATAAATGAATGCAGCTTTTCGTAAATTACATTGGGAGAAAAACGGTTGTGCGTGTGTGTTTGTGTGTATTAAAGTAATTCCCCGGTTCACAACTCAGCATGTGTGGCTTGTGTGGCTGGTGGTGTTTACTGCAGGCTACCCCCGGGCTCAGTGTGGGTTGATGTGTGTGTGTGTGCGCGCGTCTTTGTTGTTCCCCACATGGATGTCATGTGTCATGTGAGTAAACCCAAGAGGTATGTGTGGGAGTCTGGACCGCGTGTGTTAAGGCGCCCCAGTTCGTGGATGCACAGTGAATGTATGCGTGTGTTGTTGTTTTTTTCTGTGTGTGGTGCATGTGAGTTATCCCTGCGGTATTTTCTTGTAAACACTGATACATCTCGCTTGGGAATATCATCCACCTCCTCTCTGCTACGCTAACGCACTCTCTTATTTAGACACTCATATTCCCTCCACTTCACTCTCTTTTTTTTTTCCTTCTTCATTCCTGTAAAGGACCAGTCAGCATCCTCTCCTCTCCTACAGTAGTTCCTCTGTGGCATCGTAGATCAAAGCCATTTGCCTTCTGCACTGTGGCTTCAGCAACATCTGGACCACGCTGTCCGCCTTTTACCAATCCACCATCTGCCAGCTTCACTTGACTGGTGTGCGTGTGTGTGTGAGTGTGAAACAGAGATGGAGAGAGAGTGAAACTCTTGACAAGATAGTGGAGTTCCCCTTCTCTCTTCCGTTCATCCCATTGTGTGTGTGTGTGTGTGTGTGTGTTTTTTTTTGTGGGTTGCAACCAGATTAAAACACACCTTACCTTTAAACTATGATGCACCAAACTTTAAAACTATTACTACTACTATTATGAAAGATTAAATCTCTACGGTGACCAGACTCTCTTTAATTTTATCTGGAATTATTTATTTTAAACCTAGTTTTACTAAACTTTGGTTAAACTAATCTTGGGTGGTGCTTCCCAGTGTTAATGTGTCAACCTAAAACTGACACTTCGCATCTCTTGTACCCCCCCACTCGCCTCTTAGTCTCAGGGCCTCATGTGAAGTCACTTCAGTAGGGTTTATGGGGATTTTTTGAATGGTCCCCCTTGTTGTCAGTACCAGTTTCTCATAGTAGTGCCTGTCTTTAACCCCACCTCCTTGTCTCTCCATCCCCACACCACCACCTTCCGCCTGGTTGCTAAGGCGAGGTCATTGACTTTAACGGTCACATAAGGGAGGCTGGAACACCCTGGCTGGCCACTTAAACCCAACTGCCTCCAGGAGAGTAAACATTGTTTACTGCTGCTTTGTCTCCCAGCGGGGCCCTGAGGCCCAGACCTTACATAAAATCTCCTCCATGGATTTAAAAGGATAGATGGATAGATAGAAAAAAGGTAGATAACCCGACAGATGAATAGATCCAGATTGATGGACATACTTTAGAGCAGTGAGACGGAAGTGCATCTAATAATATGACTTCCTTGCCATTTATCTAAATGGTAAAGATGTCAGGAGAGAAAGTGAATTGTGCAGAAATCTCTTAGACAAACAGCGTTTTGATTTTAATGTTGACAGTGGACATACAGCACAAAGGGAGTTTTGTTTGTCAGTGTTTTTCTGGTAAATATTGTTTAAAAATAGCCAGCACTGCAGGTGTTTTTCCTTTAACCCCAGAATGAAAGACAAACCCAAACATTTCAGTCCGTTACTTAATAAGCAGCTAATCTTTTGATTTGGCACAATGCAGCAAAAAGAGCAGCAGCAGCAGCAGGCGCCAGGGCCAGAACTTGGTAACTTGTTAAGCAGAAAAAATCTGCAGCATATGTCTTTTGAAATTTGGTTTTGGAAAACGGACTCCTCACTCCTGTTAGGCTAAAAAGAAACATATGTGATGAAAGTGTCATCTCTGTTGCATGGAGCAACTTTTCTGACTGCAGCTTATTCTCTGAAGATCAACCCACAAAAATGGCTACTTTGGGGAACGTAAGGAAGAAATTGTCGATGTGCATGTTTATTCACACATAACAATGATAATTCTGTGGCCATCAATGCACATCAGACACCATGTACCTTGTCTGCACCCCACTGTGCATTCAAAGTTTTATTGTTTCTTGGTACAGAGTGATTTAAAAAGCAACATTGCAACGATGAATCATTTTTCTGTTTCTATGTCATCCCACACTATACTCACCATAAATTGTAATGTGGTTTGCACGTAGGTGCATCAGTGCACATGCATGTGTACAATATTTTCCCATCCCTGAAAAACAGGTTTTCTAAAAGCCACGGTATAATTTGAACACTGCATCTGTTAATGACAGCAGCTCCCCTAAATACCTTTTTTCCAAGCAGGGAAAAACCCTGAAACCATGCCCTGATATGAAATGACTTGCGTTTCTATCTGTTTGACCTCATCTAACAGTAGCCATTGTTGAAGATGACCTTCTGAAAGGCCTTCCTCACTATCTGACTCTGTTTTCACTGCAGTAAAGATGAACAAAAAGCAAAGAAAAAAGGAAGGGTGTCGGACTGAAGAAGAGGCAAAATGGAGGGACGCAGACAGAGAGTGAGGATGGAGTGAATTATCCAGAGAATGAGGGATGGAGACAGAGTGAGGAGGAGGGATGTTGATGGGTGAGGAACTGGGGGAATAAGTAAACAAACAGGTAGATGAGGCGGTTGAGTGGAGCGATACAACGACTGTAGATCTGCTGGGAATGACAAAGAGAGTGAAAGAGAGAGACGGACACACGGCAAAGCTCCACCGTTGCTTTATTAAATAACAGTAGTACACTCATTCGTCTCCCCTCCCCCTGTCCCTTGTGTTGCCTATCCGCCGTTTTCTGTGTATGTGGGTTTAATCGAAGCTTTCAGGCACAGAATAAAAGCATTTGGGAGCGTACCTCTGAGGAACGGACTTGAAGCAGCGTGCCCTAACGCGGAGAAGAAATTGAAACAAAGCTCATCAAAACAGCCCAGCAGAAGGCGAGGAGGATTTTTAAGGCTTCAACATCAACCAAGAACACACAGAGTTGATGCGTTTTCCACTTAAATAAGAAATTAATTAATTCATGAAAAAGGGGAAAAATTAAGTGGTGGCACCCATTTCTGTCTTCTCTGCTACTGTTGTTATTGTTAACTTGTTGAGAATTAATCATCACTTTTAACCTCTTCAACTCTGCGGGGATGCCAGTGTCCCTAGAGTAAGTCAAACTCCAGAGTGTGTATTTTCGGAGCAGTGGGCTCTTGTTTTTAGGGTAACGAGCTTAACTTTACATTGACAGACAGTTGACAGTTGTAAACAGCTGTTCAGCTTACAGTGTAGGACTCCTGCAGTGTTCCTGCAGCCTGCCTGAGCTTCCTCGAGTCTGAGGAGGAGAGGGCGGAGGAAGTAACTCTCCTTAAATTAAATAAGGTGGCAACCTATATTATATACAGTCTGTGGCTCCAACTTAATATTTGGTCTGCTGTACTCTTGCGTGCGCAGTTGCTTCATGTTGCTCTTTTCAGTGCTTTTACAAACAAACTTGATTTTTAGATTGTGAATTCTGGCTGATGCCAAAGTCGTTGGCAGAGTTGAGAAACAAACCAAATCCAGTCAAGCATTTGGTTGCACCTGTGGCATGTTTTTCTCATAGTTTCCAATAAGAAGTGGGGGAGGGGGGGTGTTTGTGTCTTTGTGTGTGACAGAGCTGTGCATGTTTTTAGCAGGAGGGCTGGCGGCGGCGGTGGCGGTGGTGGTGGTGATGGTGGGCTGTTTTTGAAGTGCTGGTGGGCTTACTGGAAGTGTGTCAGACAGGAGAGGAATGCAGGAAGAGGGTGTGTGTGTGTGTGTGTGTGGAGAGAGAGAGAGAGAGATGTATGGAGAAAGGGCTGGGGTAGCCCCTCACTCTTGATGTGTACACATGTGTAGTGTGTGTGTGTGTGTGTGTGTGTGTGCATGCTCAAACCTTCCCTGCTCAAACCCGTTATTCCACCCCCCTTGTCTCAGTTTCAAAGCCCACAGGGGTTTCCCACAGTGTCTCTGGTAATAAAGTTGACACTGGGCTGGGTTTAGTGCCTAGATAGAGCAACATTTTCAGGATATAAAGAATAACTCAATGTTGTAAACAGAGCTATGAATTTTATAACCCTTGAATAAATAGAATTGAGAAATTTCCCATGACAACTCCGATTAAATTCAGAAAAACATCCAAGGTCATCTTTACTGTCTGTCCAGAGGAAATTAGTTTAACAGTCACAGGAAGAGAAGGAAGACAGAAAATAACAAACACACCACAACAACTGATATCATTCCCATTTAAAACTTGGTATGTAAACATCCTGGGCTCCCCTGGGCCTGTCAAAAAAAAAAAAGACAAAAATAATGAGTGATGTGTTAATATTCATACTACTAATAAAACGCTGCTAAGTTTCAGTGCTCAGCCGCACCCCCCTTGTGGTTCAGATTTGGATCAGCTTTCCTTGAAATTTGAAGCATCACAGGAGAAGAATCACAACAGTCGATGGCATCAAAAGAATCAAAGCTTCTACAGATTATTAACAGATCGTTCCTCATCTTTTCTCAGTCTGGTCGGGTTGATGCTTTTTTTTCCCCCCTGGGAGCATTGAGTTTTTCTCTGAATCCAAGCCAATTATTGGACCGCTCGGCAAAGCAGTGTATTAGAAATTACTTTCCTTTCAGCTGCTACATACCCTCCCCAAATCCTCACAGCAGGTCGAAAGAGGAGCATTTTGTACCAAACTTATAAACCTGCTAGTCTGAAATATTTTATAACACTTTCTTTAAACTGATGAAATTCTTCATTGATATTAAAACCACGAGTGTTGTAGGAATAAATGTTCTGACTTTGCAAAATCTTCACCTAAGTATCAGCAAAATTACACATGAAAATCATGTACTTGAGTGACTCTTTAACTAAATTTACTCATGCATATGTTCTTCATACATTATAAATGCAGTGACAAAACAGTTGTAACTAGTAGGGCTGGAACAATACACTCAATACAATCTCCCAGTTCAGTACTATTATGATACTTTAGTGCTGATTCTATTCTGTGATACTTAAGTATTGCAATTCAATGTTACAATTTACTGCAATTTTTGTTTGCCTTTTTAACACTAGACCATCGTAAAAAGTTGAATCATACACTTTGAGAGACTGTATATCATGAATGGTATCTCTAAAAACATTGCACATGACATGACAGTCACTGAGTTTTATTTCAGCAGCAATATTTCTATTCTATAGTCTTGTATCAGCTCTCAGATGTGGGTCGCTTTGGATAAAAGCATCAGCTAAAAGAAACTGTAAGATTATAAATACATAATAATGCTCAGCAAGGTACTGCCATAACAATAATAAATAAGATAATAAGTACGATTTTTTTCACACAGCACAAATGTGAGTTTTGACTCTTTGAGGTTGCTGTAGCTGGTCAGTGTGGAGTGTTGAAGTCGCGTGTTAATGGGAATTCCCATCATGTTTTAGCATTAAGCTTGTTAATTGTATAAAGGAGAAATCATTTCAGTAATCCAAATATCAATTAAGGTATCAAAAACAAGAATCAAGAATCAATCAATTTTGTCCCACCTGTAGTAACTAACGTCTTGTCATTAGAAAGAGGCACAGAGACGAGCATGAATTACACAAACCTTCTTGTGTGGAAATCTAATGTTTCTCATCACAAATGAAGAAGAAAGGCATTAAAAGGTGAGGTCGGTTAAAACAGGAGACTCACGTAGGCTGATATTGATCTACAGTCTGTATGAAAACGATCAACAAAAGATTGAAAGGCAAAATGCAGGCAAGCAGCAAAGAGTACTGGCTGTGAATCCTCCAGAAAATAACATGCTCTATTCACACATGGGGCTCACCCCATACTTGCCAGCCCTCCCAATTTTCCCAGGAGACTCCCCATTTCTCATCGCCTTCCCTCCCTGTTTCCTCCCAGGGTCACGATTCTCCTGTATTCCTCCCGATTTATGAGAGATTTCTGGCATCGTACGGCATTGTACAAGCCCTACAACTCTAAAAGTCTACCGTTTCAATCTGGACAACAATACAGCTACACCAACCTCGGATTCAACCGGCAGAGACTTTTTGGTCTTTGCCCCTTGGAAATTGAACATCAACTGACAGATTCCAGACTAATTCACATTTCTGAATGTCAGGCTAGATTCCTCCTATTTCCAAACCACCATTTCTGACACACCTTGAGTGCAGAATAAGGCAAAGGGAATTGTTTAATTTATAGTATGACAACAGTGAGGTTAAGGTGTTGGGAATGTACTGTAATTGTAATACCAGTTCTTTTCCTTTTTAAGAGCATAACTGTGGTTAAATTCCTGAAATTGGGAGAGAAATGTCTTCCTTTGTACTGTTAGAGAAAATCTAACATGATCATAGAAACATTAACTCTGCTGAGGAATTATTACACCGTTTAGACGTTTTAACCTTCATGACACCAACATGCTGGCTGTGTGCCATTCTTAGAGCAGAAATCTGTCATATTTCACACTTTTGGCGATTCTCCCTGGATCAGAGAGAACTGGGATCAATATATCAATAATAACAACTCTCGCTGTGTTGATGTTCGGACAGCTGTGAAAACTCCATGACAGCTACAAGTTATTGTAAAATGAAGCTGGATTTCCTTTTTCCAGTCACGAATATCTATTTTATAAAAGAAAGTATCATGCTGAGACTGGCAAAATGTTTCTTTCTTCAAGTGATTTCTGCTGTAGTGCTCCCCACAAACTCCAGCCACACGCGTCCCACATTTTACAGCGAGTTTCATCAACCCCCTTCCTATCCTTTAACTGCAGGCCAGGTGTGTGTGCATGTGTGTGTCAGTGTCTCTCTTTTATGTGTGTGTGTGTGTGTGTGTATGTGCTTTTCCAGCTGCAGAGAAAGAGGTGAGGTACAAAAAGAAGAAAACTGCAACCAGTCAGCCTTTAACACATCTGGCTGCGACTCCGCTGCGGTCTCTTTTGTAATTAACAGGGGAAGAAGGTTAATGAGGAACTGACATTAAAATAAAAGACTTCAAATTAAAGAACTTAGAAAAGCCACAATGATTTTTTGTTTTTTTTTATAATTTTTTTTGCAACCTATGAACAGAAGTATTATTAATGTAACCTGTTAATATTAGAGATCGCAATCAAGATAATCTAACTAAAATGGAAGAAGTCTCTGTCTGTCTGTCTGTCTGACATTCTCGTAAACTGTTCATCAGATTCACACATGGTGGGTGTATTGCTGAGGACATAAGGAAGTGCTAAGGAAGAGCTTTTGAGGTCTACAAGACCTGTTTATTAATAGCGTCTTACTGCTACCAAAAGTACACACTCAGTAGTGTATTGAAAAGGGACCCCTATTAACTGTTAGACTGTTATATGGCATGCTGGGTACAACTCACTCTCCTTAGCTGCAACAGGACATTTCAGAACAGATGAAGAGAGACCAGAGCTTATACACTGTAGACAAGTCTTATATAAGTTTCCCTCTTTTTTTTTTTTTTGCTTAATTCAAACATTTCAAGCATCAGCAACAGGGCTGCACGATATAATTTTGGAAAAAGTCATATTGCAATTACTTTGACAGATATTGTGAATTCAATATGATTCACAATTAGTGGGAATGATCATTTTTACCTCACAATTTTCATTTTCACTGAAAAAAAAAAGATTAAAATCATGATGATGTGACAGTTGTCAGGGTCTGTACCAAACAGACATGTTTTCTTACATCTGGAGAACAAGATTTGTAGACCAGAGCATTCATGCAGTATTTTTAAAAAAAATGAATTGCATCTTCTGTGATTTGGATTTTGCCATCTTGTGAGTTCGATAATATTTGTGCAGCCCTGATCGGTGATGTAACTTTTGGATTGAGCATCATCCTGGTCCCAAATAACGCCTATGCTCCAGCCTGGCTACTGTAGGCAACACAACTATGTCACGGCAGGTGTAGTTCTCAGGAATCAAGGAAGCGCAGTGTTGCATGTGAAGCTTGTTGGATGAGCAGTTCTCAAAAAAAAAAGCTGCAAGCAACAACACTGGAGGCTAAACAATCTGTCAGCTCAGACCGGGCAAGGTTTGAACAGGCACTGCTCTAGTGCAAGCTAATAGCTAGCCTGATAACATGGAAGAGCTTTTTTTCCTCTCATTGATCAAAGAAGTCGACTTACAGCTTGTACAGTTGTCTCATCTGTGCTTTGTTGCCATTTTTGGTGAATGTAACTATGTACTTGGCTCACTACGTAGGAAGATGACACCCCCAATTCAGCTGTCAGTAGCAATGCTGTACTCAAGTCAAACTTTGGTTAGTTGAATCAGATTTGTCTGTTCAATATTAATATTAGTTATTACTATTTGCTACTCTTTTCATAGAGACATCAAGATACATTTTATTGAAATGCCAGATTTTTGACCAGAGTTAAGCGGGACATTCATGGTGACTGCAACTTTTTCTTAGTATAATAAAAAAGCCAAGTTAATTCATCAAGCTAATCTGTGCAAACAATCAAGCAAAAGCCAGAGATTATATCGTATTAAAATATGGAGTAAAAGTTTAATGAGTATGATTTATGTAGAGAAAATAAACAAGAATTTGCTGATGTTAATGGGCAAACTTTTATTTCACTAAAAATGAACTTAGATCCTTTTTTTTATCAGTTGCTTCCCCTATCATTGCCAGTGATTGATTTAAAATATGGAACTTTTTTCAGCTTCTGAAGTAGGGCATGCCAGAAAAAGTCTGAGAACCAGTGATGTAGTGGGATGATTTTACCCCTGAGAGCAGCATGAAAACGAGGAGCGCTCACTCTGCAGCTACTTCTGGAGACTGAAACGTCCCCAGAGAAATACACTGCACACTGTCTGACAAAAAGTCAACTGAGGGGACTCTGACGGATTATTCAAATCTTCGACTTTCAGGGGGTAGCCCTTGTCATCGGGCACAAAACAAGACTGATGTGAGTCGCTCAGCAAATCTGAGGTGTGGGCAGCGAGTCAGACGTCAGGATTCAGGCTAATTCAATACAGCAACAGTACTGTAACTAACTCTAACTCCTTAACCGGCAACATAAATGATAAATCACTGTGAAATTTCAGCACCTGCGCCCGTGCCAAAATCCTTCCTGTTCTTGCAGCATTTGCCTCAGTGGCACACAATGTAAGAGTCAGTGGAGGCGACCATATATTTTGGCAAGGGCCTTGTTTGTTTATGGTAATTAGGCTAATCTTTCAAAATGAATATGCTAATAATTTACTGATGTTAAAATGCTACACTTAGCACCTTGAATGTACCAGATTGCAGGTTTGTGCTGTATTTGCTTGAGAAATGTTTATTTACACAAAAAAAAAAAAAAAAAGTGGGGGGAAAAAACCCTTGCGTTGGCAAAAAGACAAATTGCCGGCAGGGTAGCTGGAGGCTCTGCAGTGAAGCAGCTCTCAGTATCGGGCTGCTGGAGGAGCACAGGCAGAAAGTTGGCCTATTAACTCTTGTCTCAGGGAGACACAGAAGAGCAGACATGCAGAGAGGTTGGAGTAAGTGTCCTCGCTCTCTGTCTGTTTGAATCATCCCTCCCTCCTTCTTTCTCACCTCATCTACTTTCACCGGCTCTTTAGATTTTGTTTCTTGCAGGCTGAGTTGTCATCTGGTTCAGGTCAGGTTCAAGACGGGCTCAAGTCAGACCACGAGAATTTGAATTTGGCAGTACCTTGTCGCCATCCTGCAGTGACAGTGTCTGTGCCATGTTGTTTTGGAGCTCTACAGCCACGTCCTGGGCGAGACCTGCCTGTATCAAATATACTTGATACTGCCAAGTGTGTCACCGGGGTCACTGAAACTTCAGCAATGTCTGTAACCACTACTCTGCCTGCAGGTTTAATCTGTTCTGTTTTTAATATTTTATGTACTGATCAAGTATGTTTAGTTTGTCTTTCTCACTCTCTGTTTCATCATGTTTTTCTTAAAATTCCCATCCTTAGTTTCACCTAGGTCAGTGATTTTCAAGGAGTTTAAGGTTTAAATTAATTTATCATTATTTGAATTTTACAACATATGATTTATAATAATATTAAACATAATCCAAATTGTACGTAGTACTTAATTATGATTAAATTTAGTAACTAAGTAGATTACATGGTGTAATGCATACTTAAGTACCAGTAAAATTACAGAATTGAAAAAATACTTATTTACAGTAATTTGGGCAGTTGTAATGAGTTACTTCCACCCCTGCTAGATCAATGCCAAAATTAAAGGGACAGTTCACCCTTTAATCAAAACTGTATATTTTTCCTCTGACTTGTAGAGCTATTTATTGATCTAGATAGTTTTAGTTATTTCAGCTGTAGAGATGTCTGCCCTCTCTCCATTAAAAGGAACTACATTGGTTTGAGGTGCTCGAACAACTAAACAAATAAATTCGGAAAAACTCAAGAAGAAGGTCTTTTTCCAGAATTTGTGACGCAGTTACTCAGTATGATCCGCACATCTGGTTTTGAGCAGTTTCATGTAAGAACTACTTTCTTTCTACTACAAAGAAAATAGTTCCTCCATGAAACAGCTCACAACAAGGTCTGTGGGTTATCTTGAATAACCGGCTCATCATTTCCGAAAAGAGATTTTAACGTTGAGTTTTTCAAATGTATGCAATCTAGTTCCTTTATACTGGAGAGAAGACAGACATCGCTATGGCCGATATCACCAAAACTGTGTAACTCACTCCAAAACAATCAAGATGGATAAATAGCACTACAAGTAAGAGGAAAAATATGTCATTTTGATTTTGGGGTGAACTGCCCCCTTAAAAAGCGGTAGCTAATGAGCTGCTTCAAACCATGTTCCTTGATTCTGACATCACTAAAAACTTTAAATGTGGAAAGGACAAGGTCTTACATTACCTGATTTGGATCAGCCGATTTCAATAGGGGATTAATTAATATTAATTAATGAATAATTGTTTAACATACTTTTGTGCCAGTATGGACGTAGATTTGTCTTTAAAAAAGTCTTAGACACTCTTGAATTTAACTTGTTGAAAACTGCAGAAACCCTGAGACAGACTGTGTGAGTGTGTCTACATCTTTGTGTACTTTAATGTGTCAGTTTGTGTGTGTTCGTGTGTGTGTGTGTGTGTGTGTGTGTGTGTGCGTGCGTGTGCGTGTGCGTGTGCGTGAGTGTTACGGAAAGTCAAGCCTAGAGGTTATTCATCTGCTGATTAGCACGATGGGCGTGTGTTTTAAAATGCAGAGCTCATGACTCTCCGTCTCTGTCTCTGTCTCCGTCTCTTCAGTGTTGTTTTTTTCTTCCACTTGTTAAGAGTGTTGACAATGAACCAGTTCAGGACAGTTTATTGCAGCTAATTGGTTGTATACTCTTTCCCAGAAACTATCTCACTCTCTTACTTGACATGCACACACATATACTCACACACACACACACACACTCACTTGCTTCTTGCTTGACAACATGACAGCAAAACCACATTTCTCTCTCTCTCTCTCTCTCTCAGCCACCAACTGGTTTGTGTTAATATTCATGACCTGTATATGTTTCACAGAACTGAAAACACTTGACTGTCTGCTCCCATCATTTTCTCTCGCTGTATGTGTGTATGTGTGTGTGTATGTGTGTGTGTGGTGTGGTGGCATTTAAGGCGCCAGGGAAGAGACGATTCTTCATTCTGTATTTATACCCGTTTCTTTTCTTTCCTTTTTTTTTTTTATTCTTATCCGCTTGTCTGTATTCAGGGCAGCAACACTGGGCTTTGACAGGGAGAAGGAGGGAGTTTAGGCGAGTCTTCTGGCTGTTATTCTGAAATAGCAGATAGTGATATTATAAATCACAGAGTAGATTAGATTAGATATGATTAGATTAAGTTTGATTAAATCATCCCTGTGGGAAAATCGGGTCATTTCTGGAGCAGATAGCAGCCTGCGGTAGAAAATAAAAACAAAAATAAAAGCGTGCAAATGGACGATTGTGACCATGACACAACCAACATCTCTGCAACAGGACTGGACTCTGATAGCTGCTTCTCTTTGTGGATTTGGATCCAAACTCCAAGGCTAACAAATTCATTTTGAAGTTCTTGGTCATCAGACATTTTGGTAGCACACCTCTCTTTTATCAATTTTTCTGGGGGGGGTCTTTTGCATTTATTTGCTAATGACAATAAACATGGAGAGAGAGAGGAGGGAACGATAAAGGTCCCAGGCAGTAGTAATCTGGGGACGTAGCACCCACACGGCATGCTCATAATCCACCACACCACGAGGATGCTTCAGGCTTCTTGTTTTTAGTCAGCACTGACCTCTGATTTTTCCAGTTAAATGCAATTGAGAAATAAAGCCGCCAGCAGATTGTATCAGCTGTGGATAATTAATGTTAATGTCCTTACAAAGTTGCCAAAATGAAACTTTTGGTTTGCTGCCTGGCTAATGTGCTCTTTACAAACTGATATCTGTACTTGTCAAGGGTAGCGTGTTTTTTATGCAGTTACACAAGACCAACAAACTGGTGGGTCTTGGTTGTGTAAATAGGCTGCGATGGTATGAATTTTTTCATACCGCGATGACAAAGCAACATATTCCAGCTGGATGGCGGTTTACCATGACTGACTTAATAATGATCTTTTATTGGGCTTAATCAAAGCATACTGTCTTATACATAGTGTAGCTCATTTAAGAACAGGGCAGTATGTTAGTGTGTGTGGCATACAAGTGAGGGAAAGCAAGCAGCAGGCGAGTGACGGCGCTGCTCATAGCATAACAGAAAATTAAACTTAGCAGTAAGTCATCAATCTGGCAGTAAATGTACAGTACAGGTTTAAGGGTATCAGTTAAGGAGTGCTGCAGCTTCTCAAGATGAAGAAAAGCTTTGTCTTTTATTTCCCAACTCCTGGAAAAGTACAGTAAGCTGAGCAGGAAAGATTCATTAAGCTAATGTTAACGCTAGCGTTGTATGATGCAGTCATATCCCTTTAAGAAGCTTTGTGATCCCGCCCTGGACCGCAGCATCTTTTTGGAGACCGTACTTATTTATCCATTTTTCCGTGTTGAAACCAGTTATTGTCGTTGTTAGCTGTCAACTGGCAATCCCAGGATGCCTTGGGCTGAGTCTGGTAAACAATCAGAGGCTGTGTTCCCGACTTGTGTGTGACAGTGCTGATCCATAGATGTATAAATAGATCCATGCACTGATCTTAACATGAGATCGACCCTTCAAAATAAAATTTGCGGTGATGACGGTAGGCACTACGTGACTGTGGTAACGCTATTATCGTCACAGCCCCAAGTGTTACAGTCAAGCTGTTATGTTGATTTCTATATTTGGTGTCTCCCAGTTAAAGTTCCATGCATATATCAATATTTTAAGTCAAGTTTCTGCATTGAACAGCCTACAGAACAAGAGCAGTAGAGACTTCTTTTGGCTGAGCAGCTAACTTCCATTTTAGTGTCCGCTAACTTGAATGGGATGAAATGGTTTAATCACGCGGCTCTTTGAGACTTCTCAAATGTTATTGGACTGAAAGGATCAAATACTGATATTAAAACAAGTCTTGTCTCAGGGATTGTGATGGACAAAAAAATGTATTTGCCATTTTGTAGCCGCTTCAAATGTAAGTCTATGCCACTATGTCAGATTGGCTTCAAAGCCCAGCACCCTTCCTGGGGGCTTGATTGCCGCAGGCTGTTACCACATGCATAGCATATCTGCTTATTCAGCTGACAAAAGCTGGTTACAGATCGTAGGTCAATCCTAAGATGTTTACTTTCAAAAACTTAGATTTTTTTATTTGACTTTTATTATTGTGTTATACACAAATAATGTGCCCAGAAACCAACAACAACCTAGCAAAACATTTCATTAAATAAAGGTAATCTTAACTCTTCATAATAAGGACAGTGCAGACGAAAATGTGATTGAGTCTCAACGTCTCCTAATTCACACAACCTGCCATCCTCACGGATGTTTTTAGATCTGAGACCTTCGAGGTTAAGAGGAAAGAGTCTCGTTTTCAGCTGTACAACTAAAAGCCTTTGACTCCTTCTTAGGTTTGATGTAACATGAGATTCAGGGTCATAATTGTAACTGTTGAAAGCTGTACCACAGTGGATTCGATAAAGGATATGTAAGGATTTGAATTCAACTTGTGGATTTAGATTAAAAGTAATGCTATGGGACCCCGACCCTATTACATACTGAGAGGGCCACAGGTGTGAAAGCGTGTAACTGATGGATTTTGCGGCAAAGAGGTGATGAAAATGCAGCTCTGGCTGCCTGCGTGCATGTGTGTATCTGTATTGAAGCCTCATATAAAAATGTAATCCTGGCTATCAAGTGTTGGAAAGGCTTTGTGTTGTGTGTGTGTGTCTTGTGTGTGTACACGCACACACATGGTACACACTGTAGTAGATTGTTCCCAAAGAAAAGTGACTCATCCTTATCCCGCAGCAGGTGAAAAGCAATTTACACACACACAGAAAGCATGTATAGATTGTAACTTTCATGACATCATCCAAAGCAGGACGCCGTATGAGGGCTTTAAGTCCCTTCTTCTGTCTGTGACCTCTCTTTTATTTCTTTCCTTTTACCATCGCTCTTCTGCTTTTTTCATCTCCACCTCATCTCACTGCTGTTTACGTTCCTTTCTTTTCTCTCTCTCTGTAGCCCCCTATCTCTTCTCCCTTTCTCTCCGGTCTCTTATCTTTCAAGGGAGCTTTTTAAAACAACTCCCACACGCTCACTCTGATCTGTCTTACAAAAGAAGCAAAACACATGCGCACACACATACACACATAGGGTCGCACAATTTGCGATTTGCCTCATGCATGTAATGAGGGCCCGAACCCTCAGAAACAAAACAGAGCTTGCTTTCACACACACACACACACACCTAACACACACAAATACACTGCAGATGCATTTCGCTTTCAGAGAAACTTGCATGAGCACCGACACTATCTCATATTCATAAACACTGCGATAATAAACACACAGAAGACAGAGGCTAGGCAGAGCTATCAGACTGAAAGCCTGTCAACATGTTTTTCCACAAGACCTTTTATTTGCTCGGCAGTATATTTTTCTGCAGCGTTTTATTGGATCTGAATGTGGAGTCACATTTTAAAATCCCGGCCGTAATCTCCGAAAGAACCAAAGGGCAGCTGAAGCTGTCAGAATGTGGCACCGCAATCTTCTTATTTTTAAACATCCTCACATTGATCTCGGGGCTTTAATGCAGCCTCAGATAGTATGTGACAGTAAAACGTGTTTAAAAAAATAAAAATAAAAAATCAAGTCTAAACCGCGCGTTTGCACCATGTGGTGTCCAGCTGTGAAACTTCTATTAATATGTAGCAGACGTGTAGTTTCTGATGTGGGGAATGACACAAGACTTTATAAAACCACATTTCTGTTCTGCACTTAAACATATCATGACGTTGATTAAAAGATGTCCTCCTATTTTGGAAAAAAACAAAAAATAAACATATCTACATTAAACCTATAACATGGCTTACTGGTCACTTTGAGGGCAAACTAAGTCTGTGTTCAGATCAGCATCAGCACTGCGTGAAAATGCAACCCTCTCATTCATTTCAATGAGTGAGAAAAGCAAGTGGCCGATGGGGATGCCTGCGCCAAAACAAAACAAAAAAACAACGCAGGGGCATTCAGCAAATAACTTTAACCTCATTTAGATTTTGGCGCAACACAATGCATCATCTGTCGGTGTGTTGGCTGAGTGCATCTGCTGATCAAATACATGGAAGTGTAGATTCCTGTGTAACGTGGACATCATATTTCTACTGTTGACCTCCACAAGATGCCAAATCTAAACCAGCTAAAATGTACCCAAAAATCAACCCTATTTGTAATTGATGCAAGTCTGCCCCACCCTGAGTTTCCCTCTGGATAAGAAATGTGCTCTTAAACCTGAAGCTTGAAAAAAATTAGTTATGAGCACAAAGTACTTATTTATCATTATACAACACAGGGTTGTATTATGAGATAAAGTTGTAGTTCCCCTTTTGCTGCTCACAAAAACTGTTAACATTATATCCAGAAGATTGGGTAAATAAATAATTACTTACATAAACAATTTTGCATGGAGGAGTGCTGAGGATGAAGTGAGCAGTCTCACAGCCTGAGGGAAGAAGCTGCTCTTCAGTCTGGTGGTACATCAGTGGACACTTCTGTATCTCTGTCCTAGTGGCAGCAGGGTTTACAGGCTGTGGCTGGGTTGGGTATTTTCTTTTAGTGTGCTTTGGCCGCTTGCACAAGTTTCCCAGTTGAGATTTTGGAGGACGGAAGTAGGTGGGCGAGGAGGACGAATATATCACCAATTGCTGGTTAATAGGCTAACGATGGGTGATTGGAAATTTTTGATATATTGCCCAACCCTAATATGAAGTCTCATCGTCGATCGCTGAAATCCGTCCGATGATGGTGGTGTCATCTGCAAACTTCACAAGAGAGTTTTCTCCATGTTGGGGGCAGCTGGGAGAACAGGGTGAACAGGAGTGGGCTGGGGGTGGGTGAGACTGCCATAGTATTATAAAGTGTTAAAAAAAATGCTGTGCATGCTCAAGCTCGACTATCATCTCCCATTTACTGACCTGTTTTGTTTTTGTTGTTGTTGTTGTTTTAGATACAGTTATCTGTTTCATGTCTATTCCCTCTAAGTTCAGCAGACGCATACTGTAGTTGGACAGACAGAAACCCACTTACCCCAACAATATTAACATGAATGCTTTCAGGTGAGGCTTTTAAATGAGCCGGCGAGTCTGCAGATCAGGGAGGAGTTTCTGTTGACAGAGCTGCACAATGAAGACATCTCCCATTAGTGTGTCTGTCCCCGTCATTGTGTCTGTGTGTGTGTACACACTGTTGGTGTCTGTTTGTGTTTATTTGTGTCTGTATTTGTGTGTTCCCATGTCTGTGTTTTTGTGTCTGGTCGTCTGTGTTTCCTTTTCTGCCTTTTCATGTGCTTTTCTGTGTGAATGAGTGTGTGTGTGTTTCTCTGTCTGTGTGTGTGCTTCAGCCAGCTATCCCCCCCCTCCCCTCTCAACACACACACACGGCGCCCCTCCTTGTGAACTGGCCGAGCGTTGTGTAATCATTTATATAAAGAGGTATTAGTGTTTCCTCCTAAAAGGAACATAGGGAACATTGTGGCTCAGTTGGGTGACATTCCTCTCCTGCCTCGAGGACAGAACGACTGTGGAAAGCTTGTTAAGCTGTTGGTTCCCAAAACGTGTTCACATCAAGGAGCTCCACAATATACACTCCGCACACAATGGAGATTCTTTAACATTTTCTGTCCTGAGGATCTTTGAGTTTTTGCAGTGCGTGGGGGCCATTAAAGTTGGCACTAACGCTAACTTGTACATAATTACATTAAAGTGAAGTAATGTGTTCCTGATTTTCCTGGAAGCGCCTGCAACTCTCTTAAAGGGACAATCCACCCCAGAATGACAGTTCTTCCATTTTTTTTTCACTAGCCCCCCTAGCAGTGAGAAGTCAATTGAAATTCATATGGCCACCATACACAGTGAGTGTGTTAATGCGTTTCAGTCCCTCACTGCTTTCTCTTAAACCGTTGAAGTGAAAGAGGGTCTGGTTCCAACAAAGGCATATTAAAGTGATAATCTAATTTCTCTTGAACAGCTTGTGCAGTAACCAAGCACTTGGCACTTAATCTTTTCTGCCAGTGAGCAAGCTGACTAAGTTACTGTTCCTTTTTCCAGGAGATTTGAATTTAGATTTTACTGCACAAAGTGTTAAATTTAATGATTATTTTTGTCCTTTCTAAGCAGCCAGCTCGCTCACTTCAGTGGTATTAAAAGTGACTGTGTGTTTGGAAGCTATACAAACTTTAAGGTGGTTCCCCTGAGGAGTTATGCAGCAATGTTTCTAAGAGTGGGTCCACATATTGTTGGTATCTTGCACGCCCACAAGGACGTCCGTGCATGCACAGGCGCATGCACGAGTGTGATGTGATGCACAGTCCTGCCAAGGATTTTACACGATTCCACTGATCAACATTTAGGGATACTTATGTTCCAGCAAATACAGTAATGATCCAACAAAGAAACACGATGAAGAAGACTGCCAGCACACAAACATCGATGTAAATAATGTACAGTTCTGCAAATGTTGGCCCAGCAAGCTCAGTAGGCAGATACAAGGAAAACACATAAAGATTAAACAGTATTTTGGATCAAATTCTATGTTGAAGAAATTCTTGCAAACCAAACAAATCTAACCTTCTTCTTTGTCTTTTTTATTACCAAAGATCAACACACGTACTGTAACACCCAGGTAGCCTCTGTTGTCCACCACTGACAAATGATAAAATCACCACCATCAACATCACCGGCTGTGGATTATATCTGTTGTGGGTAACTGAAGTACCTACCAGGGATGCCATGGTGAAGAGATTTAAGGTTAATAAACTTGTGACAATACAGATGTTACTGATTACAGTTGACATTTTACAAGAAAGGCTAAAAGGGATGATGCTGAATATCTGTAAAGTTACTTAATTAATTAATTAAACAAGGACGATGCACAAAAACTTTTATCTCAAATGAGAAGAGATGATTTATGCCAGATTTAGCCATTGGCTAGTTTCCATCTGCAAATTTTAATCTTGGATCTGTTGCTCTTCCCTGTACTTTGATCAAAAAGGATGCTTAGAAATTAGGTTAATTATCATATTTCGACTTGTCAGATCTAATAAACATCCCTCACGTTGACCCCACATCTGACAGGCACAGACAAGCTGTAAAGTGACACAAACATGCAGTACAGGCTGTTTGTAACGTTAGCTTCTTGTTAAGACCCGCTTGGTTTAGCCAAGTTAGCCTTAGTTTTGGAAAAATTAGTACCAGTTAACACCATCGTGGTAATGTACTGAACAACAGAATAGTCACTTTTATGTTTGTGTGCATCCAACGACTGCTTGACTGGATTTGGATTTCAGTCTGTCAAACAACCTCATGACAGACTCTGATTAGTAAGGCTGAACAATTAATCGAAATTTAATTAAAGTCACAATATGGCTCACTATTGCAAGAGGCACAAAATGTGTGTCAAAATACCACCAGTAGGACCTACGCATCATTTTTTACAGACTTAAGACAGCACCCTACAGGTCCCTGCAAAAATCACACCATAATCATTTAAAAAGAAAAAAAAAATCGATTAAAATGAGAACAATAATGTAAAAATGATCATTCCCTCTAATATGGTAAATCATATTGCAATTTCAGTATCTGTCAAAATAATCGCAATTAGCTATTTTTTTTAAATTGCTCAGTTGTAGTGATTTCCTACAATGCTAAGTTTAAAATCTGACTCCTGTGACTCTGCTGCTGCTGTACGGTGCAGACACTTCTACTTTAGAATTGTACCGTCCAACAAAGTATTGATAACATGCTTACCTGGTGGGGGGCAGTGGTCAAGTAATGTAACTGGTGTATGCCTGAACATCATGTTAACACCGGTAACACCGACAACTGAAGCAAACACTACGAGCCAGTGCATGAGTGGACTCAACAGATGGGCGAGGCTTGTCGACTGAAATCAGTTTCACTGGTTGTAATCCCCCAGTTAAACTTTCATTTATCTGATATGAATAATTTAATCGTTTCAACCTGATAGTTCTAAATCTGGACCTCCAGGATTTGGTGCGAGTAGCTCCGGTGTACAGAAGTGAGTATGAAGGCTTCACCTGTTATTCTAATGTGTCAGATTCATACATATTTAATGAACTACTCATCTTCTGCTGCTCATCTCGTTCTCAGGTTGTAGCTACAGGTTGTTTATTCAACCACCACCTAAACCTGTAGCGTTTCAAATGTTGAAATCTGAACTTAAATGCATTGAGTACAGGATTCAGAAGGATTTAGATTTAATAAACTCTTTAATGTAACCCTAACCCTAGGGCAGGCACAGGTACAGGATGTGAGGTGAGGAGGGTACAGAAGTGAAGAAAAACTCAGAAAGAGAGCTGAAGTGAAAGTGTGACACAGAACATTTTTGTCTCCTATCTGTCTGCTCTCACTTCCACTTCTTATCCTCTCTTCTGCCCCTCTCACTGTCTCTGTCTCTCACTCCTGTGCCTCTCTGGCTCCCAACTAACTGGGTGGAAAATATGAATGAAAACATTCCCCCGCCTCGTTTGCCCAAACCCTGCTCCAGGCACAAACACACACTACCCCGTCCCTGTCTCTGTCTCTCCACGGCCCCCTACATTTCTTTTCCTCTTGTTATTACGGGCTTCGTCTCTTCTGTTTAACATTGTTTGCACATTTCTGAGGACAACACTGAAAGAAAGGTGCTGGGGGGGAGTTAGTTTTGGTGTTTCTTTTCTTTTTTTTCTTTTTTTTTAACTGTTTATGGAGGAACTGTGGGAGTTTGGAGAGGGAAGGCAAACAGGGTGACACACCGAGAGGCATGTGTGTATTTTTGTGTATGTGTGCATCTATTTAGGAGTGTGTGTGGTCATGTGTGTGTGATTTTGCATGTGCACTCTTGAGTATCTGTGTGTAACTAGTGTTTTTGTGTGTGTGTGTGTATGCAGTAGCCTGCAGAGCTTTAGAGTAGTGGTGTTAATAAGTCTGAGTCATATCCATGACAACGGGCAGACTGTACTAGCATCTGAACCACAGAACAAAATGGCAGCTCAGTGTAACACTTGCACTGACACTGGCCTCCTGAAAAACAATCACCTTAACCCCGTGAGTTAAGGGGATGACATTAATTGCCCTAAACTTTGAGTTTACAGCCTAAAAAATACAACTGAGTTCACAAATTGTGTTTAGACAGCGACAAATCTTGCCTTCTCATTCACAAACATGATTTTTTCATGCAGATTTTTTCATCATCTCTCAAGAAGGGACATCCAACCACAGTTACTAGAGACAAAAGACGCTTTTGACACATTGTATGACCCTAAATCTGAAATATGCCAAATACTTATAATGATAACGCCTTAATATACTTATATTTAGTTGTTTTTTTAAACTTTACTTGTGTGTTCAAGATTTTAACCCATAATTGGCTAAACTAACATGTAGCTCTCAAACAAATATTATGGTGTTTTATTGGAGATGTGTCTTTTTTACGTTCGAAGCTTCTATTGAGGTTTACGATGGAAGTTTGGAAAATGTTCAAAGTCCTCAATTTGAAAAGTGATTCATCAGATTGACTGAATTTTTTAAAATTAAATCAGCTTTTTTTTTTTAATGAACATGTCAGTTTCATCAACATAAATATAATTTATCTTGCTGTTAGATTGTAACATTTCTATGATTTCTGTGGTTGATTCAGTAGCATATAAAAGTCAATATATAAGCAGTTTCCCAGTTGTTTCCTTTTCTTTGTTGTAGTTTCATATTCTGCATAATTCTGCAGAGCTTGTGTTTTTCTGGTGACTTGTAACTTTCCTCATTGGACGCAGGGCAACATTGACAGTCACAGCTTTCGTCACAGCTGTTGGATAAAAGCCAAATTTTAGAACAGTGTCCACTGTCCTGCAGTGGTTTGATTTTTGAAAAGCAGAGGTGATCACATGGTCTTAATATGTGAGACGTGGGACAATTGATAAAAATGTTCCACGTAAAACAGAACTCCTGGTCATCTTACAATACTGGTAATATTAGTATAGTCTAATCTTGAGCATCAACAGTCTAGAAATACCAGGTTTAAACAGAAAAAAAGCTGAACAGCATGCAAATGTTGATTTAGATTTCAAATGTCGACATAATGAACCCAGATTTGAAGCTTAAAACTACTGGGTGCAGATCGAGCTTCCATCTGCAGGGTTTAAGAGTTTAACTCTGCAGCCTAGAAGTAACACAACACATAGAATAGATATAAATAAAGTTTTCAAATCAATAGTCCTGGATAAGTTGTTCTCGGCTGTAGGTATTCAATGCTTTTATTCAAAGGTTAAAATAAACAAGAAATGTACTTGGCAGCGTTTATATAGGGGCATTTATTTTATAAATCGATGGTGCAGTTCTAACACAGACATGGAGCTGACAGTGACGGCGGGTGCGATATTTCAGGCTGTGATGGACAGATATTTTAAAGAATGTACAAAAACAGAACGAGTAGGAGGTTGAGGGAGAGCAGGAGTGAGTGGCGTTGACATAAGGAGAGAGAGAGGCGGATAGAGAGGAGAGACTATAATGAAGCCACATTTTTCATTCATGAGCTCCTACTTAAAATGGAAATTCTCTGGATTCCCATTTTTAAAAATGTTATCTCCATCTTTGGTGCTCAGCACTCATTACTGTGGTGTTTCTACACTGCATCTCCCAGAGATCAACTGTCAGTCAAACAGTGTGGGCAGCTCAGTAACATCCTCTCCTTGGTGCCTGTGTTAAAAAAAAGTTCCTCAGACTAACTATTCTGTTTTTCTTCTCTTTTAATCCCCCAACCAAACTTCTTGTACTGCTGCAAGAAAACTCAGTACCGGTATATTTTATGTATTTCTGTTATTAATATTTACTACCTATTCTGTCTTCTGCTTACAGTACTTGTTTTTTACCCACCGAGGTAATTAATGTTTCACTTAATATGACCGTCTGATCCGATTTGATCACTTTCATTGAGCATCTGTGAAGTAAAAAAGAAGAAAGGGTTTTAAACTGATGCAGTGAGATCACAACAGTCTACAGAGGAGGTGGGTTGTTTAATAAGACTGAAGACTGCTTTACATGATCTTTGCATGTGTGTGTGTGTGTGTGTGTGTGTGTGTGTGTGTGTGTGTGGTTGTGTGTGGTTGTCTTGCTGATTGCTATAAAAGCGACACAGGGGTGAGTCATCTCTGAAAGGTCACTGTGCAAATGATGTTTGTGTGTTTCGGGCGTTGATTGATTTTATTGACATGAATATGGCATGAAGATGACTCACTGCTCCCGAGAAACACTGTACAACATTTTCTGTGTGTATGTGTGTGTGTGTGTGTTTGAGATATAGTTACATCATTTATTTCACATAAATATAATTGATGACTGCGTGCAAGGGGATTGCTGTCTGCGTGTGTGTTTTTTTTTCCATATAAATATGACATGAAGATGACTCACTTTTCCAAAACAACACTGCAACAATCCAGGAGTGTGTGTGTGCGTACACATATCAACAATTTATTAGCATCTGTCTGCTTCTGTCAGTCCAATTCCTCTTTACTCTGCTACCCGTGTGTTTGTACGTGTCAGTAAGTAAACAAGCCACCATGTCGTTTATGTTTTCATTACATTGATTGTAATAAAGAAATAATAGGATGTGAGACTGAATAATTTCCTACTGGTCTGCTTTGGCTGTCACATTTAAAGTTGCTGTAAACAATATTTTTATGTTAAATGAGAGCAGGTCCTCCACTGTAAGTTGGTCAGCTGTTTATAACTGTTGAATGTCTGTCAATGTAAAGTTTCGAACGTTATCCTGAAAACAAAAGCCCGCTGCTCTGAAAAAAACACACCCTGGACTTTGAGTGACGTCTCACTGCCTGTCTCACTGCCTGTCTCACTGCCTGTCTCACTGCCTGTCTCACTGCCTGCCAGACTTATTAACATTTTGCTCAAGTTTCCTGTTATAAACATCTACGCCTTCTGCACAATTATTAATGACATCTTATGACTCATTTCCAGACACTAAGTCATTCTGTGAACATTCGTCATTAATTTGAACTTCAATTATGATAAAACAGGCAAACATTTTATATTTTAGTCATTTTATGGTTTATTACAGTAAATATGTTACAAATTTCTCATTAAACAGTACAACACCTGAATACTTGAGCTTTACAGCTTTTTTCAGCTCATTGTTTTGGTTTTTCTGTCACAACTTTACTGATTTGGTCCACTCTCGCTATTTTTGGAGAAAAGGCTGTTAAAAAAAAACAAACAAACAAAAAAAAACATTGTACACTACAGCCAGACAAATGCAGCGAGCGGTTAGTGACGTATTTAGCTGCTAAAGAGCCAGATATTTCCCTCAGGAGTTGGTGGAGACCAAAAACAGAGCTCAAAGTAAAGTTAAAGTTAATATTGAAGTTACTAGGGTTGTAGATTATGTGCATTTTCCTTAACTGATAGTTTAACATGTTTATAATCAATAATTGATTTTTAATTTATGATTAATAATTAATAAGATACAAAATGTACATTTTTTTTTCTTATTTTAAGTTTTATATTAACAATTATAGCAGCACATTAATAATGTGAAACATTTATTCATTAATTAAACAAACAGAATAACAAAACAATAAGACTCACTCGAAACGGCTGCTCTTGTCTGCATGTCCTTATTCATAAAATAATAGGTCAAATACTTCATGGCAATTAAATGATTAATTTAATTTTAAATCATTTCGATCATAAACATCCCTGGAACTTACATTCATCAGGTGTCCAAAATGTGTAACTAGGCAACCGTTTGCTAACAAGTTTGCCATGTTAACTTATTAGGCTCTAATGAGTTATAATAGTGTGGCGTTTATAGCTTGTTTCTGCTGCCTTCAAGTGGCCAAAAAGGTATTACTAAAGTCAGTACCAGAATGGCGATAAGCTCCTGGACAAATGATACTGCCAGTGGTATTTATGTTACGTTACATTAACAACTGACAGGGCAAAACCTTCAAAGGTTTGGACTCACTTTACCAGTTAAAATCAATTACTCAGGAAACAATAAAGCTTGTTACTTCTGTAAAAATGATAATAAAACAGCTGATGAATCTTTTCACATCTTTTCATGTAATATCTTTATTTTTTGCATCAAATTAGAGCAAGTAGTATCAATAACAGTATCAATCAATCGATACCCAGCCCTATAAAATGGGATGCGAAGATGGACAGGCAGACAGGAAAGGAAACACGCACGCACGCACGCACGCACGCACGCACGCACGCACGCACGCACGCACGCACGCACGCACGCACGCACGCACACAGTTTTGTCGCGACAAGGGGTTGCCCCTGGACCCAGGGGTGGGTAACCCTGTGTCCTGTTGGACGCCTGCCCAATTCTCCTGTCCCAGTGTGCATGCAGATATGAGGCTATGTTTTAGAGTAGGGGGGTATTTGTGTGGGTCGCCCAAGGATAAGGGAGCTGTTGGCACAAGACATACACACAAACACACACACACACACACACACACACACACACACACACACACAGTCTGGTGTGAAAACTAGGGGAAGAAAGGGAGGGATTACAGGGAAGAAAAGGGAATAGCCAGTTTTCTCAGCCGTACTGTGACAGTGAGGTATTTCAAGAATGAGAGATTATTTCAAACACACACACACACGCACACACGCACGCACGCACACACACAGACACATACACACAGTGTGAACACACAGGGAAGTGATTGTTTGCATCTGACAAGAATGGTATGTCTGAGCAAGTGGTTTAATCTTGTATTCAGAGTAACACCCTCATCGTCAAGTTTTTGGGAGCGCACCGGCCGACCTGTGAGTTTTGTCTTCAGACATTATAAAGAATAAAAGAAACTTCTTCTTTTGTCACATCTGCTGTCTGTGGAGCCGTTATAGAGCAGATAATGTGCGGTGCAGCTTTACATTCACTCATCATGTTTAAAAGGATCTCGTACTGCATTGGGGGGGATTCAGAAGAAGAGAGGAGCTTGTTGAAAGAATTGACTTCAAATGAACTGAACTTGACACCAACTTTTGGAGTTCAAAATCAAATCACTGAAAAAAACTTTTTCTGCCTCCTCTCACTTGTCTTTTTTCCAACTCATCTCATTACCTCAGCTGCATTCTTCAACCTTTTTCTTCTTTTTCCCCTACTCTCTTGCCATCCTTCATTACTTCTTGCTTTTCTCAGGTTTCTGTCTTTTTCTTTGTGGTATTTGTTCCACGCACATGCCTGATGGTCTCAGTTTGGGTTCAAATGTTAGAAGTAGTTGCAGCACTAATGTTATTCATGTTTGGTTACTTGGTTATGATTAAAGGGCTACTTAAACAGTATGCACCAGCACCTATTGTTTTTTTGTTTATTTTTTATGATATACAACAATTCCAAAGAATTGGGGCGTTTTGGAATAAAAACTGAATTGGGGCGCCTGGGTAGCTCCGTTGGTAGAGGGTGCACTTCATGTATGGAGGCTGTGAGTCCTCTGCAGCGGCCGTGGGTTCGACTCCCACCTGCGACCCTTTGTTGCATGTTATTCCCCCGCTCTCTCTCCCCATTTCCTGTCATATCTTCAGCTTTCCTAACAATTAAAAGGCACAAAAGCCCTAAAAACAAACAAACAAACAAACAAAAAAAACAGTGTTCAGTGCTAAGATATTTAATGTTGCTTGCTTGTGAACATCTGAGCCTGAAGATGCCCCTTTAATACCCAATCGTGATGCTGTCATCCATTACCAATTAAACAGGTGATTTTTGAGCATTGCACAAATTTCTCAATCTTTTGTCACCCCTGCCCCAACTTTTTTGAAATGTGTTGCAGGCATTAAAGTAGAAATGACATTTACAAAATACAATAAAGTTTATCAGACTGGTCATTAATCATCTTGTCTCTGTACTGTTTTCAATTGAATACAAGTGGAAAAAGTGCCAGTCATTGCATCGTGTTTTTATTTATGTTTTACACAACGTCTAAGCCTTTTTTTTGGAATTGGGGTTGTAGATCATAAAGTTCAATTTCCCATTTTTGCCAGCTGGTAATGTTCTGTGGTGATCCACCACTTCTGGATCCAGGAAGAAACACTGTTTGTATCATTATGTCATTCCTTCTTTTTTCCTCTCGTAACACCCCCCCTCCCCCCTTCCTTTTTATATCTGATTTGTTAACTGTGCGACATTCACTTTCCAGTCCAACTTAATTAGAACTTGAAGATAACGTATAACTTGTTGCATGCTCTGTTGGGGTCAGACATGTTCAGCTGGTGGGCTTGAGCCTGGTTTCTGACCTGGAGTGCAGCACTGACTGGGCTGTTTCTCTCCACGCCAGCTTTTTCCCCATTATTGTGATGTGCTGCTCTGATTAGTTACTGCAAAGCGCATACTCGTCTTGTCTTGAACGTACAGTTTCTAGATGAAGGTTAAACAATCACCTCACTCATTAAATTCGTTGCCTTTGCTGTGCGATTTAGTGCCGCTGCCAACTTTCTCCTCACTTTAAAACACTGTCGGAAACAATGAACCTGCAAGTGCTGCAACCTCAAATTATTAACAAAGCTGTCTTTGCACGTTTTGAAGGGGTGAAAGTTTTCGCAGGCAGTTGTTGATATTTCCAGCTGAAATGACAGCGTTTAATCAGCTGTTGCTAATTAAGTGTATATCTGTAAGATTGTTAACTAACTCTTGTTAGCGTTGTGTGCTCTCTTTCTTTCTCAGGTAGTTGGCAGCCTTTTTTTTTGGCAGCAAAGTAGCTGTCAGTTGTAAATGAAGGATATTGGCAGAAGTTTAAAGTTTATATCATAGCACGTTGTTCATTTTTTATGTTTTAATTTCTCGCTTACATCTCCTTTCTTTTCTCTCCTGCTGTAATCCCTAATTTTTCCCAACTCGTTTGTCTTTTTCTTTTTCTTACTTTCTGTCATCCGTGGCCTCCTCCCTCCCCCCTCTTTTTTTCCGTTTAGCCTCATATATATTTCCAGCCTGTTTCGAAGGACTTCCTGCTCTTCATGAGTGATCTGTCAGGAGTTGATGTCTGTTTAAACTAGATGTGTCCTGTGTGGGCAGAGAGTCAGACCGAGAGCTGAGCTCAGCCGCTGTCGCTCTGCCCACACTGGAAATGTCTTATGTAAACACCATCCACTTCATCCCTCCTTGAGAGGAGATTATTATTGACGTTTCATGAAAAGGAGGAAAGTGAGATTTACACAGTGGTGGGAAACATATGGGAGCGAGGACAGAGAAGAAAGCTAGGTGGACTTTTTCATACCCTCTTTTTTTTCTTTTTTATCTATTAGCACTCCAGAATATTGCCAATTTAGTACCTGCACTGAACTAAAATGCAGTCTTAATGCAGTCTGAGACCCGCAATAAATCCTACCTTCATATTATATGTTCTAGTTGTTAGTGTTGAAACTGGAGGATGTTGTTTCTACAGTAATATAAATGGGGTGGACAAATTATTTGAAACACTGCTCAGTGTAACCTGGATTATATAGGTTTCCATCCAGATTTCTCACAACTTGCAAGCAAATGTTAAGTAAATCAGCAAATGAAAATGCAAATGAATCCTTGTTTTCATCCACTACTGTGGATAATAAATACATACTTACTTAATTACATAATTAAAAGAGTGCCAGTCCAGCCTCAGTTGGTGAAAAACAATGTCAAAACATTTCTGTTTGTTTCATGTCTTAATTTAATTTTATTTAATCATAATTAATTAAATGGCAATTCCATTAGAACTTATTCAGACATGAATTGCATTAACTCTTTTTCGAAAGAGGCAAAAACAACCTCAAGCAAGTGCAAAGCCTTTTGGGCAAAATAAAGGAAGTTTTTTCATATTTTGACATTTCCATCAACTTTTTCTAATGTGACACTTCAAAACGTGCATAATTACTGACGAGGGTTGGGGTGATGCTGACCGAATTGGCCCGTAACGATGTCCACAGTCAAACACCGTGATGGATGATGATATTGTTTTGGAGGGGAAGGGCGGCTATACAAAGTAAGCCGGTAGCTATACTGAGGAAGATAAGCTATGAAAACAATAGTGCAAATAACAACGGCACGATTGAAAGAAACGCACACACAGTGTAACGGAGTTCTCTGATATCGCCTCACTGGGCAGGTTTAATAAGGAGACATAGTGCAATGACCAGCAGATAAAACAGCTTCCTTTTATTTTGTCTCTCGCATGTCAACAACAGAACTTCAGCAACAACTCCTGCCTCACAGCCACCTCAAATATAGCCGGCTTTTAAATCAGGATGAAACTGAGCGCTCAGTGATCGCTGACTGACAGCCATCGTGATGGTTGATGGCATCATCCATCAGGTCTCAACCCTATTACTGACAGTCAAGGAGGACTTAAATGGCACTTTGTACTGCCTTAAATGATTTAATATTTAAGCAGAAATCACTGTTTTTATCTACAGTTTTTGCAGTTTTTAAATTACTGCAAATCAAGTAGTGTTCACTTAGCTGAGATGACCAGTACACTTTTGATATTTCCTCCAGATTTAGAAAATAACAATGATTAGAAGCTCCAATGCCATGTTGTAGGAGATCATGTGTAATAGGACATTTTCTTAAAACGAGAATAAGTTTACATACTGAGCTTGCTGTTTCTGTTTACTTTGGAAGTGAAGGTTGTGGACTTTGCAAGAATAAAACTTGGCAATCCAACATTTCATTGTCTGCTCAATCAACATTTACCTGGATACAAGTTGAAGTGATAATAGTACTTTTACTACAGTATCTCATTTTTGAAGATTTAAGGTGATGCATACTTTTAGAGATAACACCACAGCCACAGTATTGGGATAGAGAGACGAGATCCAGCTTGAGGATTTTGTCAGGAAAGTCAAATGCTGAATTTATTTTATTTTTTTACATTTGACCCAGGTATCTGTCTCTTTGTTTTTCTTTCAGACACTCACTGCCCGTATTCATTTAACATCCTATGCAGCAGTGTTACCCCACAAGACACGGTTCCCCCCACGGCTCCCCAGACACTCATCCCGTGTAGTTAAACCAAAAACTCTTCTCCTCAGGGCCTCAGAGCTGCAAGAAGGATGGAGGGGGGACTTTGGTTTTCATTGTTTTAAGAATCAGAGCCCCACAGTGTGTAGTTCCTCCTGATAAATATTTCATGGGATGCACCATTAAGATCAAAGCAAGCTCAGCTGTTGTATTGTTATGATTCCAAGGAGGGAACATCTAAATATTCCCCCTCTGCTGCTCTCCTCATTAGGTCTCCTGAAATGTAAACAGAAGTGATTTTGAAGGTTTCATTACTGTTATTATGATTTTTAGTTAAAAATATTCATTCAGTATCCTATTAAGGGGTTTGAAAAGGGAAGAAGATTGCAGTTTCGACATGAAATTATCAACTTAGTGATTTAAAAGCAGTATGACCTTGAATTTCTTAATTTCTCGATTAAAATTTTTAAATACTCAGACGTCGCTCTACACTGAAGGTTCGACCTGCGTTGGTGTGCATCTAGGAAACCTTCTACTGTACCTCGTTTTCTCATTGAAAAGTCTTTACTAAGTGTGATCATTTAATTTTTTAGTTTTTAGTTTCTTTTTTCCAATATTCCTCAGATCAGACATGGAATGCCTTTTAAATGAAGCATTATGGACGGTCAGAACACCAGGGACAATGATGGAAGTTCAGGACTTGTCTATCCCCAACGAAGTCCAAAAATGTTTTATTCCTTAAATACAGAATAGTGTAGTTAATAAACCAAACCAGAATTTAAAAGAAAAACAAAAACGCTTGAACATTTAAACATTTATCAATAACATCGACTGGACATCCACATGAAAAGTGCCAAATTCTGCCTTAAATCCCAATTTAAGAGCATCTAAATTGAGTCCATACTTTTAAAGCTCTTTGGCTCGTCTACATTTCCCAGGATAAGTCGTAGCCCCGTAAAAAGACAGAAAATCTATTTACAGCTTCCCAGAGAGCTGTAATTGTCTTCAGTATTGACAGATGACTCTGCACTTTATCTCTGTCCTTTGTAGTCATCATAAAGCCTGGACAAACAGGAGACCTTTTGCACATGGTTTTGTTTACCTACATTATGTAAGGTCTGTGTGTGTGTGTGATACATGATACTTACTGGTGGAAGAACACACTGTACTCTGACCCCCATTGACTCACGCCCTGTTAGATGGGATGACTTGACATTATTATGAGGCGATGCTTTTCTTTCATGTCTCACTTCATGATTCGGCCCCTGTCCCTCTGACGTCTGACAAGCTCTCATAAAATGTCACCACAGGTGATCGAGAGAGATGATACCTGGAAATTTTAAACCTGTTTGAATGGGCGTTCTGACTCAATTGAACTGATATCAGTGAGACAGAAAAAGTTCTCAAACTGACATAGGTTTTAGCTGGATGACTTCAGATTTGGGATCAACTTTCATCTTTGCTCTACATTTACGCAGGTTTTCACTTTTGGTATCATTTACTCAGTGTTTAACTGTTGGCTGCGTATCTCTCCCATCTTCTTCTCATGTTCTTGTTTTTGTTCTAATTTTCTTTTCTCCTTTTCACTTTCTGTTTTTTTCCCCCCCTGTGTTGCAAAAGCAAATCAACACTGCCTGTCACAGCCAGAAGGCAAACAAACGCCAATAGTGTCATAAAACTAAATTTAATAAAGCCCATATTAGAATAAACAAAGCGAACAGCAACAGCACTCTGCTGATAGCATCTCAGTGTATTCCACTACTGACTGGTTATTACATTATGGACTTGGAAATCATTTTTTTTTCGCCTGGTTATACTCTTACACACTCTCTTATTCTTAGTATCAACAAATCCTATGAAAAGAGCAAAACCGGCGATGATACAGCTTATTCCTCTGTGCTATAGAGCTTCATTGTTGTCCAAAACTAGTAAATATACATCATTGAAACACACTGTTACACTGGGTGACATGTTTATTCATTACCGTGAACACACACACTGTTTATTTCATTTATCCTGCCGTTACTCATTGGTAGGGGTGTAAATCACAGGTTTTATCATGACTCAGGCAGAAATCTTGCACATGGACGAGGTCATATTGAAGTTTACTTAAGGTCATGTTAACCGACTTCCTTCCTCACTCTCATGTATCAGATGTATCCTGTGTTTTCCTAGAAGTTAAATAAACTAGCTAGCAGGAAATACACTGTTAAATAAATTAAATAAATTTAACAGTTAAATAAATTATGAATTTCTCTGCATTTCTCAACAAATTATTTAACATAAGTCTAGGATTTATATACATCTCAATGCAAAAATGTTACATATTACACATATATAAAGAACAGAATAAAGAACAGCTAGAACATGTCTGTGAGTTCAGAAACTTATATCACTTTACTGTAATGCAGAGAGGAAAAGACAACAGTTGTTCCTTTAACAACAACTAAGATGGTATCTAGTCTCATATCATGATATCGATATAATGACGATGTATTGCTCAGCTCTGCCACCGGTTTTAAGTCACTGCATGTCCCGACAGAAAACCACAGTTGAATTTCAGCCTGCGTGTACATTTTTTTCAGCCTAACATTGTTGAAAGAGAGCAGCAGACATTGCTGTAATGAGAGCAACAAGTTTGCAGGTTGTGTGCTCAGCCAGGTTTGTCGTATTTTCTGTGTATTTTAACTTGTAATGGCATAATGGAATAATTCAGCAGTGTGGAAATATATGCAAATATTTCCACACTGCTGAATTATTCCTGAGGGATGTTTGCAGTTATCTTCCTGGTGTTACTGCTGTTTGAATGTTTAGGAGGAAGGTGCACATGCACAGAAACAGTGACACAGATGTGCCATAGGAATTTCCAAATAACGGCTTATCTTAAAGACGATGATATGGATTGATGTTGTCTCTATGCATCAGTGCTATTAGATCATTTATCATTGAATCAATACATAGATCCAGATCAGTGGATCGTTACATTCCTACTCATCAGAGCAGCAAATGTGTATTAATCTGCAGGTTTTGTCCCCAACAACTGCACTGTTTCAATGTTTCCTGAAAGCTAGACTGTCCTGTTGTTGTAGGAAGTTATTTTACCGTATTAAAAAGAGAAGTCTTTTCATGCAGTTTGTTGACAGTAGCAAAAACTATAGATTAACACTGGCATTTTCCTTTGATAATGCAATAACACCACCCACCAATGTAATAAGACGCCGAAGTTGCTTTTAACGTTACATAACAGAAACAACCAGCCCAGTGTCTCCGGTATGAAACCTATTCTCCTTTCTCCCCGTGAATGTGTGTGTCTTGTGTCTCTTGCGTCTCTTTGTCTCTCTCTTTTCTCTCCTTTCTCCCCTGCCAGTTGACTGGCCAGGCCTGTTTGTCCAGTATCAGATATCAGCCTGATACCAGGCCAAGACAGGGTTCAATTTTCTGCCATTTTATCCTTGCAGAAAGATAGCAGAATTTGGATTTATTAAAGATTACACATTTGCCTCGGTTGCACTGGTGATCAAAATTGCCCATTCATAGAGAAAAATGGGTCTAATCATTGCTTTTTATTAGATTTGTGGATGCAGCATCAGCATTGAAAACAGCACGTATCACTGGGTTTGTGACATCCCTGGATGATGATCTGGAAATACAAGGATCCAGGGGTAGTTGGGGCATCTGCACATTAGAGGTCTTTACAGGTCCAAATATTTGTGGCAAAACCCAAAAAGCACCGAAACTGTATTTCCAGGAACCGAGCTGGACCCACCTATTATTTGAATGCTGCGACACAAACCCATGCAGAGCATAAATTTCGAACTAGGTCAGGAGACAAAGAACCAATTGGAACCGATTTCACAGCTGATTGCTATTAAAAGTTCTCGTTAAAGTACAGGCTGTCCAAACATAACTTTGTGTCTTACTATTATAAAATTCGTAGCCTTCTGATTTTGCCTTTTTGTGACACTTGTAATCCATCTTCCTTGCCAAGAAAAGCTGTTTCCATCACAGGGACTTGGGTCTAAATTAAGTTCCAGGGATATTGTTTTATTCCCTAAAAAAATCCAAGCTTGGGGGCTGTACTTTCCAAAGGTAAGGGGACTTCTGAGGGCGGAGTTTGCAGAGCTGAACATTTGTATTTGGTCGAGTACCTGCAGCATTTTATTCCAGCCACTATTTTTAAATACATCTGCAGCTGCAAACCAGTTATTTTTTTGTTCATGGTTGCTGAGGACAAAATCCAGCAATAATTGGAAATAAATAATGACACCTGTCTGTCACGTTATATGGCATCATCATTGCCTGGTTGCAAGTAAAATGGTGTGTAAAAACAGCCGTCGCTTTTTCATATGTTAGACTGATCTGCCTGATCTTTGCAGATCTTTAGGCACGCACGTATTAACGCACTGGAATTCTTTGAAAAGCAGTTCCAAGGACATAAAGTTGCAGTTAATTTGGGTGGAAATGCGACTTAAGTTGGTTAAATGCATTTTTAACATTATTCCTCTTGGATGGCCCTAGTGTTTGCTATTTTGAACTATGACAATGACCACTTGTTTGTTGCCACAGCTGCAAACATTATCATCGCCTATTTGCTATCGTCCGCTCTCTCTGATTGTTCATTTCCGGGTCTTCTTGGATCCATTGACCGTATAAAATGTGGATCTGATTTTGAACCCACACAGGTCCCAGGTTGGGCCTTGTGTCCTAGGATGTGGATGGACCCATAAAGAGCTCTACTGCCCATACACAAAAGAAACTATATGTAAATGTGTGTACATACGCAGGGCAATGTTTTCCTTGTCCAAAGAGAGATTTGCATGTTTTCTCGATCAGACAAACATCTGGGGAAGCAGAATTAGAAGGTAGAAGGGAAAGTGGACTGGATGGAGGACAGGAAGAGACGAGGGGTGCAGGAGAAGTGACGGGATAAAGAGAGGAGTTGTTGGAATTAGGTATTTATGGTGGAGATAATTAGATGTTTTATTGTGTAATATTGTATAATTACCCCATTTACATATTTTATAGTATGCTCGAATAACTCCCAAACTGACAGCCAAAACGACAGTGGTAGAACAGCAAAGTCACACCAATATTAACTGATTATATTTTATTCCTCACCTGTTTCCTTCTATTATTAAGAAAATTATTTATTTAATTGCTTCTGTTATTTTCCTTTCATGTTGTAACTGTGCTGGCGACACATGTGAAATGTCATTCTCGTGAAAATTACTGAATTAAATAGTGGCAGCTGTTGTTATGATGACGGCAGTGGTGGTGATGATAATGGGGAGGATAATGATAATGATGAGGAGGATGATGATGACGATGATGATCACAGTGCTGCTCGATGTGAGGGGGACGGCGGTGACGGAGGATGATGATGATGATAATAATGGAGCAGTATGATAATGAGGCGGGAGCTGAACAGGGAGCCAAAGGTTGTTTTGTTTTGTTGTCGTGATCACTGAAGCTTTTCACCTTTTCACACAAAGGTCATGACTTCACCGGGCGAGCATGTGAATTACTGGGGTGTGTGTGTGTGTGTATGTGTGTTACTGTGCAAATCACAGAGGTGTGGAGAAACGGTGTGAGTGTGTGATCAGTCCGGTGTGTCAGTTTCCCTCTGATTATTCAGGTGTGACCTCCTGACCTGATGGCATGAGTGTGTTTATGCACATCTGCCTTAATTTGTGCATTTTTTGTCTATTTGTATCTATTATCTCTCAGAGTATCCAGATGTTTTATACAGGCCTGTGTGTGTGTGTGTGTGTGCTGAAATGTGTGTATGAGCGTGTCTGTGTCTTTATTGGTTCCCAGTGGGTCGAGCAGAGTTCCTGACCCTATTTCCTGCCGTTGTTGACAGAGAGACATTGAGACCCGAGGCTCCAGAGAACCAGACACTGCCTGGAGGAGCTTCCTGTCATTGCTGCCTACAACCACTCGATTTGTCATTGTTTTGATTGTTTTGTGTGTGTGTGTGTGTTTGTGTGTGTGTGTGTGGCTTTTTTGGCATTCGTCAAACTGATTCAGTCTTTCTGGACCACAAGGTCAGGACTTGACTGTAAGGGAGAGCCCCAGACATGAGCCGGCTTCTCAGTAATTCCCGTTGTCATGAGAATTGCAGGATTTTGTGGTTAGTCACAGAGCATGTATCGACGGCAGTTAAAAATGGACACACAGTTGTGTATGTGCTAGGGCTGCACGATAGTCATATTGCAATTATTTTCAAGTTTTGCATTGCAATTTTCATGTCCACTGAAAAAAAAAACAACTATTAAAACTGTGATGATGTGATATTTACTGTGGTCTGTACCAAACAAACATGTTTTCTTTAATTTAGAGAACAGCATGCTGTTTTCTCACACTTTTTTCCTTTTTCAAAAAGTTGTGATTTGGATATTGCACTTGGCCATGGTGAATCGTCCAGTGTAACTATGTGACAAGTTCGTTTAACACGTGACAGTGGTCTCATATTATCAGCAGACCTTGTCAAAGACGCATCCATCCGGCCCCTGCATTGTTCTAAACATAACACGTCCACCACATCCCTGTTGGTTAGTTTCACCTCTTGACCGTTCCTTTTGGTAGATGCAGTTTCCTCCAGACAGTTCCCAGTAATTATATCAAAGTGCTGTTTTCCAGACCTCTCGCAGCTGAATGTGACTCAGCATCGTAGCAGTCTTTGTTGTTGTGATTTAGCTACTTCAGAGTTTAAACTGTTTTCTCCAGCTTTTAATATGGAAAATAGCCAAGATATAATGCATATAATGTGTTTGTATATGTAAACATTTATCTTTTTTTAATTAATGATGAACAGAATTGATATGATTAATGTATCTTAATTGTAGACCTTGCTGAACCTTTCATCTTTCCAATAACATCCTTTATTTTTTTTCTTTTGTTTGTCCAGTGGTCAGTGTCTTTGCCCTGACGTATGTTTATTTCATTAAATGTAGGCTCAGGTTTGAAAAGCACGCTTGCTGTCAAAGGTCTGACTGGGTCTGTGAGAGAGAAAGTTGTTGCCTCCCTTTGTTTATTGGCCGACTGTTGATCTTGTTGATTGGGTAGAACTTGATGAGAAAGACCAGGGTGTTGAGTCAATCTTCTCTGAATAAATACACTTTTAATGAATATAATTTAATCCATCGTGCAGAAAACATGTCTCCAGGTGTTTATTCAGAATCCCTTAAAGGGCAGAAGATCAAAATAAACCTGCTCTCTCAGCTAAAATAAAACTGTTAAAATCCAAAGTTGTCACTTTTTATGTGTGATGCAGCTGTAAGTGTTGTAAATGAGCCTTAAAGCAATAACATACTTGAGGTTGTGTCACATTGGGACAAGTGTTGACATTGTGCTGATGCACGACCGCAGCCCACAGGTGCCAACAACCACAGAACTCCATGTTGTGTGTTACTGCTTAATGAATTTGTCGATCAAGAGCTGGAATTGTTTGACGTACTTTCCGTTATTTTTAAGACAAACTGTGGCTCCATGTTTAGAATCAGACATGAAGCCTTTTTTTTAATGTTAAAACAAGTTTTGTAGTCGTGTTTCCAGACCACGTGATAAACTCCCTGCATGTATCTTTGTGTTTGTTCCAGGTTGCTGCCGGAGTCGACAGGCGGTCTGTCCAACAACAGGCAGGAGAGGGAGAGCAGCGCCCAGCCTCCTCCCACCCAGCGCTACACCTGCTATGACCTGGATGACCTGGACGTCGCCTGGTTGGAGCTGGTCAACCACGAGTTCAGACAGATGGGTGAGTCTAAACTCATAAATAACAGCCAAACATGTTGACATAAGACAGAAAAATCAGCTCCTCTCCTCAGGACACTTAAGGCATAAATGTGACATGGATTCCAACCAGCTGTTCACACTGAGGTCATATTGCAAAAAATCAGACCAACATCTGGTTTAGGACCACATATGAAAGTGGCCTAAATCAGAATTGAAAAGATCATATTCCAGGTGATTTGTGCTTTTCACACTACCATGACGAAATCAGATGTGAGTCACATGGGAGCAAAAAAGATTGGGGCCAAACGTCAAGCATGTGGGTGTCAGTTATGATCAAAGAAAATACGTTCTAAGTGCACAAACATCCACAAAAATAGAACCAGGGTTCTTGTTTTTTTAAACAAGCAGCTTAGCCTGTTTGCTGGTGGACACAGCAGGTTAGGGCGACCTTGTCGGGAAAAATTGAAAGCTCGTTTGTGTTAGTGATTTTTGCACACTGACAAAACTAACTGCCATCAAGAGGAGTTCAGTATAAAAAAAACAAAACACTTTAGGTTATATAAACCGTGCCCTTCTACCATTACAGTCAGTTCATCAAAGGTTCCCAGAGGGATTAGATCGGCAGAGGATGGTTTCCAATTAAATGAGGCTGTGTATTATTTTATAAAAAGTCATCTTGGGACAATTTTCTTTCAGCTCGATGTCTTGAGTTTCCTTTTTCAATATTTATTAGATATACTCAATCAAAAATAAACCTTTTCAGATGTTTCTATGAAGTTTTAAATTGAAAATTTACCTCCAAGTCACATTTTAAAAAAGGCTAAAAGGTCTCAGAATTTGGTTAAATATACGAGACTGTAACTGTGCAGTATGTCCTCGTTTCTTTCTTCCATTTTCTTTCATTATTCCCTCCTCTCCTTCTTTATCATCACCTGCTTTTTCCATCTTCTCTGTTCCTCTTCATCTACAGTTACTGTCACTTTCTCTCCCCATGGCTTTGCTCCATCCTCCATTTTGCCATGGTGACAACTGCTGACCCCGAGCATCTCTCCCATCTCCACCATTTTATTCGATATCTGATCGGCTCCTTTCAGATAAAGCGTAGTAATTGTGTTTATAAATCCCCGCTGGGGTTTCAGGCCTTATTTCTGGGACGCATTGTCCTTATAACACACACACACACACACACACAGGCTCTTCCAGCAGCAGAAGTGGGTTGTTTCTCATAACCTTCAATGCTAGACCAACAAACAAACAAACGGTTGATTGGTTCTGCTAGAGGGAGGTTATATGGCTCTGGACTCAAGTGTGGGATGATTCAGCATTTTCTATCTCCATCCTCTTTTTACTGTACGTACATGTATATGTGTTTGTGTACTTAAAGACAGAGTGCTGATTTATACATGTTGGATTTAGATAGAGGTTAATTAGATTTTCAGATAATTCAGCAAAGAGAAAAGTTGATTCATTGCAGAAAACCAGCCCAATACAGCAGCACATAACACTGAAAAACATATAGTCTGTTGGTAGTAAGAGAGAAAAAAAACACTTATTTAGTTAAACTGTTATACGTCACTCAGTCAAGTACAGATCTCTGCCAAATTGTATTGTTCCCTCCTGTGTTTGTGTGTGTGTGTGTGTGTGTGTGTGTGTGTTGGCTGCTGTGTAAGTGCAGTCAGGAGCACATGGACACAATGGTAAGTGTCTGTCACAGCTGTCAGATTTACAAACAGAAACACACACAGAAGATAAATATAAAGTAGACAGACACACACACGCACAGTGCAGACACACTCAAATATGTGTGAACAGTGGTATCACTTAGCTCCCTCCTGTGTGTGTGTGTGTGTGTGTGTGTGTGTGTGTGTGTGTGTGTGTGTGTGTGTGTGTGTTCAGTTCA